>JAIPRL010005032.1:0-29003 GCA_025469235.1 Pemphigus obesinymphae
TCAATCCAAGGATTTAATTTTGATGATCACAAAAATAATTAGTATATTAACATTTTTTATTTTTATATTATAATACAAATTGCAACATTAAATATTATATTGTGCAGTGTGTACTGTACAGTACAATGTTTAACGAACAGCTTAATATTACTTTTCATTATTTTGCATCTGGCATATATATTCTTTGCTTTTTAGGCTTTAGTATATTGTGTTGCAGTTGCATGCACACTTTATTGCTAGTATTATTGATTAAAAATGCTATATAACCTATATAATAAATATTTTTTTAAGCATTCAGACTCAAAGCATGGACTAGAATAAGGTTTTATACTTGTATAAATTATGATTATATGATAATTATGATAGTATGTGTTATTTATTATACGCGAGCGAAGCGATTGTCAAATTTTTTCACTTCTGTAAAACGAACAGGATGTGCAGCTTTAAAATTTCCTTAGCGCAAGCTCTGACATATAGGTGTATATGTATACCTAATGGATTACTGTATATGATTTAATTAATTTATAAAATTTTTAATTTATTTATTTATGTACTTAGATTGTAAATTGAATTTTTTTTTTCAAGGACATTTTTCGTATTTATTAGGTCATAAATGCATTTTTCAGGGCATTATCATTGGTTTTTCAGGGCATCGACGTACGGGTCCTAACTATGGAATTTCTTAGAATGTATTTGTTTTTTTTTTTATTTACATATGAACATTTCTATGTGCGATTCAAAGAGAAAGAGAATATTCTATTGTCGTATCTATAACGGAATGCACAGAAGTTGCTAGACACAAAACGTACCACCGCCAATATGGAAATTATGGAATTATAGAATTTTAATTATTAATTATGCAATTATGGAAAAATACAAAAGGAACACTGCAATATTTTTAGCTTCCGCTCACTCACATAAACATATACCTAGGTAAATTCATTAAACATATTAATGGTTTTATATCTATATGTACATATATTATGCAACTCATATATATTATATATTTATGTACGCAGTCAATGTTTATGACTGATAACAGTAGGTATTCTATTCTAGAACATGGCAAGACGTATGGTAAGTACGTAAGTGATATTTCACAACGTTGTTATTACAGTCATTTGAAAGTTCACTTTCCAATAATATAAATCATTATAGTTTATTTTTTGGACCGGAATTATAATACGTTTTTGATTTTTATATATCTATACCATTAGATACTTTTACTGTTTTGAAATTCAACAAGTAGATGAACATTTTTGGTTTTTTATGTATATATATATATATATATATATAATACGCACATATTTATCACAATTCTTAGTGTATTTTTTTTGTCCATCACATACCACATTTAATCTACCAATATGAATAATCTAGTTACCACGTTTCAATATAGTCTGTTTTAACTTATTGCCATATTGTATTGGATTAAATGTTAACTGTGCATAGGTATATAACATTTGAACATAATACGAAAAATATATGGGAAATTGTATACACTTATGTACCTGTATGATAATTGATTGTTGAATCAATAACATGGTATCAATTTCATGATAATATTGATAATATCATATTGATGGTGATGCAGAACATATACTACTTTGTGATGTCTCGTTTGCGTACACATTTTTAATAAGCAGGGCTTAAAACCGGTAACCGATCTTTACCGAATACTTGTATAGACTCATTTTTCCAGAACCGTAAACCTATTCTCGGTTTTTATTTCTTATTCTAAGAAATGTTCATCGGCAGGACTCGGAAGTTGTAGAATTTGCATATTTTTTTTTTTTGTCAATCTTAGAACATGCCATATAATATGTACGATACAAATTTGTTTTACGCCTCCTAATATCATGTACAAAATTTGTTTTTGTTCATTTTTGTATATTAACGATTTTTGGAGCTATATTTAGGCATATTTTCATCATTTCATGTATATGAATGAAAATAAACACATATTTTTGATTTTTTTTTTTGTTTTGAAGTAAGTTATGCTTCTTTACGGAGGATATCGGAAAATTTTACATTTTTTTTTAAATTTTAAATTTATAAAATACGAGATTATCACGAAGTATAAAACAATAAATATCCAGTACTTACCTGTTCTAGCCCATCCAAGTACCTAGTTCTTAGATAGAAAATAAATATAATTTGTAAAAATAAAATTAAAAATTTAGTTTTAAAAATAAAATTCCAAAAAAATTGTAATGTTTTTTTTTTTGACAATTGTATATAGCATATTTTTAAAATTTTAATGCTATTTATAATTTATAGCGCTTATTTTTGTGTTTTTAAGTGTATACTAAAGTGATATAAATTTACTTCTTTAGTGCTATGACTTCTGAGCCCTGGTCATCAGTAATCGGTAATCGAAAATAATAACAAAACCGATTAACCTATTGTGAAAAAAAATCGATTATTTTTAAAAGAAAAAATCATTATTTATAAAATAAATAATTAATATTTTTTGTTTTATTTACCTCTTGCTTATCTTTATAGTTATATTTTTATGTTTATTTTATAATTTTTTGTGTCCTTGCACCTATTAACAATTTAATAATATATGATATTGTTATTTATTACTTGAAATTGGACATTTTGATAGTACATAACACGGTTTTTTGGTCTTCCATAATGATATACGCTGCAGTTTACAGCTAATAAAATGAAATTGAAGATAACGAAAATTTTAAAAAAAAGTCGCCGTCCGTATATATAATTACATAAATATGAGTGTTGATTTGGTTACCAGGAAGATAGTTATAATTCGTTTATATAATATTTTTATACCATAGTTACGAGGAACATTAGTGATTTGGTTACTATAGGGAGATCAATTTTTTTCCTTTTGTTTTATTATATTATTATTATTTAAAATATATTTAGAAACCGAGTGGACTTTTCTAAATTCTTTTTAATTCATTTGTAAAAAATATAGTTATTAAAGTTTAAGAAAAATAAAAATAAACTTTTAAAACTACAGCAAAACTTTTTAAAAGTAAGTTAAACAAAACTGAAATAAATTTCATTCCACAATGTGGTCCTTTATTATGTTTCAATGTTATTATTGATTAATAATATAATATTGATTTTATAATAGATATTTCTACTCTAAAATCAGTTAATGAACCTGTTTTAAAATTTTACGTAAATATGTTTTTTTAAATCAAATATTGTCACTAATACAGGACTGATATTTATTACTTTCAAAATGTATTTTTATAATTTTAAGTTATTAAAATTGTATATTTCATTAAATTTCTTAAAAATTGCCTATACAAAACCACCTGAAAAATAATGTGTATCGTCCCTTTCACGGTGACTTGTTTTTTTTGTAATCGTACACTTCGCGATATATAACAGAACTTAACTTATTTTAACGAAAAATTGCACTTACTACACTAGTGTACGATAGTCCACGATAACATATTTTTTTTCAAAAATCGAAGAAAATACAATGCTTTTATTTTTAATAGCACAGATGTATTAATATTGAATATTCAATACGTTTCGTACAAATCGTACATAATTTAATACCTAATATCACTAAATGTGAACTATAATATGTTTTTGACGACAGACTAAAAACGTTATAAAAATATTCTCATTTATGAAAAATAAAAGTATATAAAATATAAAAATATTTTATTTATATTATTATATAATATTCATAAAAATACATACAAAAATGGAAAAACATGTTATACTTGTACAAAAATATTATAATTTATATTATTATAGAACAGAATAATTTTTAATATTTATATTTGTAATCATTAAATTTAGAAAGGATATTTTTCGAGATAATTTGGAACCATAAATCTACCAAATCATTTGAATATATTTAAAAATATTATAATTCATAATATTTTTATATTGTTTACATTATTTTAAATATTTATTTGAGAAAAGATCACAATTGTACATCGATAAACGTTAAATTACATTTGGATTTGATATTTAAGAATTCCATGGCTAAAATGGAAGGATCCAATGGTAATGTGGAAAACTTGAAATACTTTGAATCAGTTAAGCTCTAATGTTCAAATACTACAGTAGAAGAAGAAGAAGAAGAAGAAAAATATTCACGATAATTTAAATTCTACAATAAGTTTACAACAAATTATTATAAAAAATGAAAACACATATAAATGAGTTCTATATGATATATATTTCCATTTCGATTTCGGATAAAATTAAAATGCGTAATAAAGATTAAAATGTGCTTATATTATTTATCAATGCATATATTAATTCTTCAAGAACAATTTATTATATTATTAACTTAATATATTAATATTAATTATTTTTAATATTAAAAATATGTTTCCATTTTTGCTTAAACGCGGTTATTTTTTAATTATTACATTTTTAATACATACAAAGAATAATGTATAAATGCAGTCGTTTTACATGCGAGCTGTTATATTAGTTACATTTCAACTACTCTATGAAATTTGCATTTTTAACGACGTTCTATATACATCTTTATGTTTAAGTTATATACGCAGTAATTTAGAATTGTTTTATATTTACTGAGTTTGCAGACCTGAATACAAGGGCAATGTAGGACGTGTTTTGTGCAGTTAAATCTGAAGCTTTTCAAAAGGTCTTGGGCACCACGTGCAAGTCGTTATATGACTAGATACCTCGACCACCAGAACTCATAGCTCACAAAGGACTTTTGTCGTTGAAGAATATATTTAATAAAGTTCATGATTATTTCAGAAGTAGAGTATATGAATTGTGCTTTTAACGTTGGTAATAATAATAAAAAAAAAAAATAAAAAAACACCTAGCCTCTTGAATAGGAAATTATTCGTAACGAAATAATATTGTAGTACTTGTACAAATAAAACATTCCTTGTATGCATAATATATATAATTTAACTGCAATTTGTTTTAATAAAAATTTTAAAGTTGACATTTTATTACAAGCTCATAAAATAGAAGTTTGTTCATTTGAAAATTTTTAACAATTCAGCTTAAAACTTTGCCTCCTAAATGCCAAACAAACTGGGTTTTTTTATGTTTGTCAAAAATTCAATTTATAAATAAATTCGGAAAGCACACTCTGCGATTCCCGTTACTAAACGTATTTCAAATAAATAAATTATAAATTCATAAAAAATTTGTTTAATTTACTATACTTATGTATATTGTGTTTAAAGTCTAAAATATTTCATTAAAGTGTGAAATATTGATTTTTTTTTTTATTTCAATGTGCAAACACTATCGTACATTAAAGTGATTTTTATTCTTTAACCTTCGATAAATACATTCAATGTAGTAGATTTACTTTTTGTTTTTGTTTTTAATATTAGAATTTATAATGAAAATTCACAGTGCCAAAATGCATAGTGTTTAGGAGTATAGAAGAAATAATAAATGGATATAACGATATAAAAATAATACGGATAAACAATTATTGGAATACAGTGAAAAATGCATATAGTTAAATTAGGGAAGTATGTTAAAATCAGTGAAAGGTATAAAAAAAAAAATTCAAGATACAAATTAATATTAAAATTTACAGTTATATGAGGGAATCAATGTTCAAATTGCTGAAATATTTAGTTTTATTCTATATAATATTTACAAGAAAAATAATATATAATGATAATGGGGGAAAAAAAAAAAAATTGTAATTTTTCATGAAATTACATTATTTATTATAAGTACTGTACGCTTATACAGTATATACACCTAAAGTTATTAAAACGAATACAATATTATTGTAAATAGGTATTGATAATAGTAATCAAAGTAACGTATAGGCGAACCTATAATATAACGTTTAATAGGTATATAAAATGAATAATATCTCCCTGGTAACCGAATCAACAAACTCGTAACTATGGACGGACTGGCGGAAGAACAGACGGACACAACGGGGATAAAAGGTGTCTAATCCAGGGCTCGGATAAAAAAAAAAATTATATTATTTAACGTTATGACAATTTAAACGTAACTGAATTTCTAGTGTCTTCCGTCGTTATTACAATTTAAATTCTATCAAACTATTTCCATTTATCGTTGTATTTGGTTATATTATGTTTTATTGAACTTTTCATTTATCGTTTGTGTTAAGTTTTTCGTCATCTATTTCAATCGTTTTTTGATACATTTAACTTTATACTTTTAACCAGTGGTGTTTTGGACATTTTTTCTAGGGTATCAGAGTTCATATATGAGTACCTATATATACTGGAGTATAAATATCACAATAATGCATGGTAAAATTGAACAATTTTTTTATTTTAACAGGTTATACACATACTTAGTGAGTAAACAAGTGCAAGAATAAAAACAATTTCATTTTGACGTTATGATAATTTAAACGCCATCAAATTTATAGTATTATATATTATTACAATTTAAGCGTTATAGATTTTTTAGTATTTATAGTGTTTTTACATATTTATTCGGTAGTTTTTTTGCAGATAAAATTATTGATAAATTTGAAAAAAAAAATTCAACTTTACAAAACTGTTTAGATATAATTAGCAATACCTATTTGGAAATGGGTAAGCATGCAAGGGTTGGAGCTCTCTTTCTACTAGAATTTTTGGGTACAAATATAAAAAAATGTTTTTAAACAAATACACCATTATAAAATCAATAAATTCCTCGCTTCATTCTTATATGAATATTTTTTCGTCTTGTGATAACTCATGAAGTGATTATAAAACAATCTTAAACGTTTTATCTGTAATAATTGGTAATGATCGATTAGCTATAGTTAAAATTCATTAATAATAATAATAATAATAATAATACAATTTTAAGAGTATACCTTTCACCATAATTACTTTTTAAAATACAACAAATAAATACATAAAATAATAATAATAATAATAATTAGTGTATTGTGTGAATTAATGTAATTTGGAAATAGTGTGAT
This sequence comes from Pemphigus obesinymphae, assembly GCA_025469235.1. Lineage (NCBI taxonomy): Eukaryota > Metazoa > Arthropoda > Insecta > Hemiptera > Aphididae > Pemphigus > Pemphigus obesinymphae. Next base: position 6,911 of record JAIPRL010005032.1, read on the forward strand.
AAAAAAATATTCGACATATTGTTTTAATCATCATTCTATAATAATTATAAAGCATACAACTAATAAAAATATTTTAGTATGAAATTTTTTTAAATATTTACGACGACAATATAACTGAATTAATGACATAATTTCAAAGCATTGGCAAATATTTATTGTAAGTGAGGTATACTATTTTTAAATAGTAATGTTCTTGTAATATGAATTATTTTGAAACGGTTAATGTTTGACAATCTTTCAAAATAATGTATGTTTTTGCCGTTGTCCCAAATGCAAGTATTATATGATTTGATGTGAACATTTTCATTATTTATTCGTATATTATAATTTATTTGAAATTAAAACTGTTTGTATTTACTGACAATCCGAAATTTCGTTGGTGACTTGGAAACTCTAATACCACACTATAGAGCGAAAAATTCCAAATATATGGAATAAAAATTAGGTAAAAAACGACAAGGGAAATTCCAACATTCCTGTCTTCAATTTTCACCGTGCATTGGCATAATTTAATTTTAATGTTCATATTTCACGCGTCCAAATACCTTTACTTTATTCGTTTTGCAGTATTTAATTTTCTTACACAATACGTGGACACGATGGCTATAATTATTCCATTATTTGCATATAGTAAAAGCCACTATTATATTTTCGGTTGTAGGGTAGCATCTGTGAAAAAGAGCCATATATGATAATACACTATTTTCAATTAAATATCGTTAAAGGCTAAAGAGTATTTACCAAAGTATTTGAGTGGTTATGAAAACCGGAAAGTTTGTCATTATATTAACCTGTTATTTCTCTTTGGACAAAAGGGGCATTTAAAAAAAGTATTTTTACTTTGCGGGAACGACTGTACATGTCAAGACTAGAATTAAGACTAAATTAAAATGTTATAACCAGAGCTTAAGACCGGTTAAAGACCTTTTTTCGAGAACCGAAAACCGCTTCACGGTTTTTATCGTTAAAACCAAGAAGCGGTCATTGGGAACCAGTAACCGAAAGTTATTTTTGGGGTTTTAAATTTACTGGTAATCATTTTATGTCATTACCGGTAATTGTAATGAAACCGATAACCCATATTGAAAGTAACAAAAAAAAAAAAAAAACCACTTTATGTGTGTTTACTCTATAGTTTATAGATTATATAATATATATACCTACATGTATACATTAATCTATGGCCAAAAGAAATATTTAAGTGATAGCAGACACGATTGTGGATACAATTATTGTTGTTTACGATCATTATTTTATAATTATTATGAATTCTTTATAACTATGTTATTTGTAATTGCGACAAAGTTAAATTTATTATGGAATATATTTTATATGTAATCTAACAAATATTATAGTATCAGAAAACATAAACCAAAAAATTGAACGACAAATAGTCATAAATATTATAAAGGTTTTCCAAAATCTTATTTAAAAAATTAGAAGCGGTTTAAAAGAGGGAACCGGTTGTGAGAAGTAGAACGCGGTTTTAAACCGAGAAGCGGTTACCTTAAAAATTAGGAATCGGTTTTTAACCAAGAAGCGGTAATCACTAATTTTTTTTTAAATTTAAAGAACCGTTCATCAGTAAATATGTTTTCATATATGTTCTCAAATTTATCGGTTAGCCGATTACTGCTATTTTCCGAAGTGGTTTTATACCCGGGTATTAACTAATATATCTAGTGAAAGGCGAAATTTAGTTTAACACGAATAGGTATTATAATATTTCAAAAATCTCGTATTTTATAATATTCGTACATAATATACATTAAATTTTATTGTAATTATGTGTGTTATATACCCGTTAGTCGCAACTTAGGGTGACCATATTTTGAAAATTAAAAAAACAGGACAACGAAAAAAACTATAATTGAATATCGTAATAATTAATTATGCTAATAATTTTAAAAATGTACATACCTGTAGATAATTGTTTTCTCTTCGTTCATAATATTTTAGGGTAAACCTAGACTTAAAATAGCCGGTCTAATATGGCCATTTATCACATTTGTATGGGAAAAAATCATCAAATTCATTTATTGGAAATTTGAATTTCTTATCATTAACAGCTTTCAAATAACACCATGTGGCATAGAGTACATTTCGTTAATTTTACTTCCAGACGCTTGTCTGGAGTTTATGCCTAAAAAAAAAACACGAAACTTTGGTTTGAGTACATGTAACGATTTAATCTGGATAATTGTTTAAATTAATTCCATTACAGTTAAACCAGTATAATTGAAAATTATATTGTGAATAGCATAAATCGAAAATTACAATATATTAAATAGGTTGAATTTTGTAATCATACATATAATATAATACAAAATTATATCAACCAATAATTTATTGCTTGTTTAATATACAAAAACAATAATTCCAAGTCGGTAATTTTATTTATTCTTATCTTTGTACATTGACGTATATTGTAGATACTCGTTGTTAGTTTTATTTAAGTAAATAAAAAAATACCAAAATCTGCTAAAAAAAAAAAGTCCATAACTATTGTAATATGTATTGTAAGAAATCAAGTATTTACTCATTTGTTGCCATCATCAATGGCAAAATACAGACACAGTTGACGAAACACGCATTAAATAAAAGTAAAAATATTTGGGAATTTAACTAATTTTTTAATTTTTAATTTTATTATTTTAATTTGAATAATATTGTCAAGAGCGTATGAGTAAATATAAAAATAATAATATAGGGTTGCGGCCAGGTCATATGGCTGGGGTTAAAATGTTCATGAGTTTTCCCGAACTATTCAATTTAAATTTAAATATATCCGTTTTATAAGGCTGTTTAATATCTATGGATTCACTGAAAATATATTTAATTCTATACATTATTTATATATTATTATATTATAATCATTATTATAATATTATTATGCCTTCATCATTTTTACTAAAAATTTAAGATAACGAAAAATTTAAAAATATCATCAATGTTATTTATTGTTAATATTTTCTACTTCCCGTGAATTTGTCATATTATGGTATTCTGTGTACTAAACGTCAATGGACATATTAAATAGGTTAAGTACATACAGAGATTATAGATTATATAATATATATGAGGATATACCTTAGTTAGTATATATACGTTAGTCTGTAATAAAAAGAAATATTGAAGTGATAGCAAGAACGATTGTGGAAAAATCGTTGTTTACGATCATTATTTTATAATTATTATATATTCTTTATAATTGTGCTTTTTTCAATCGCAACGTTGCTTACAATATCATAGGTTTTTTTTTCTAAATAATTGTAATAATCTAACCAATATATCAGGACCAGAAAGCAGAGAACAAAAACTTGGACGACGAATAGTCATAAATATTATAAATATTTATCAATTTTAATTTAAACAATTTTAAAAAGTTTCAAGCGGCTTATGACCGGTAATCGGTTATGAGAAGAAGAAATAGCGGTTACCCTAAAAATTAGAAAGTGGTTTTTAACCGAGAAGTGGTAATCACCTATTTTTGAACTATTCAAAGAACCGTTTATCCATATTTATGTATTTAAAAAACCGCTGAATATAGGTTACCGATTCTCAAAATTTTTTGCGTCCTACCGAAGCCGGTTACTGCTATTTTCGGAAGCGGTTTTAAGCCCTGGTTTTAACTTTTGAATACAAATAAAAAAATGTATGTCTAAAAATATAAACTAAATTTACATTTACATTTAATCCGTAATATATTCAAAATAAACATATATACATAGTCCACAATGATCGAAAAATACTATAATATACTAAAATCAATCACTCATTACAGTATTAAGAGTTAAGACATCGATATATTAAACTTGAAATTTTTATGAAAATTAAATTACTCATGCATAATATAAATTTAAGATTAAATAATCCAAACCGTAAACTATTATGAAAATATGAAAATAAGATTTAACCTAACATTGTTGAATATTAATCAAATTGATTAAAATCACAGTTTTATTTACTTATTAGGTATATTATATTTTATCTATTGAAATGTATATCATGAGTTTTCTAACGATTAAATTCCCATGTCCTTATTTATATCTTTAAAAAATCTTTAGAGCATACCAATCGAATAGATCATAATTCTTATAATAGTCCATAATAATATTATAGGATGACAATTCCAAAATACGTTAGGTGACATTTTGGAAAATATTGAGTTATAGGTGTATGTTTTAGTCTTACTATAAAAACAACAGGACACATACTTCTGTTGTCAAAACAACATTAATCACTGATAATGGAATCAAAAATCAAAAACTGATATGAACGTTTTTTTTTTTATCCAAAATGTACTACGAGTGTGTGCCTCGTAATACGAATTAAATCTTAATATAAAAAATTGAGTACTTTTTTCAAACTGTACTGTGTTTCATATAAACGCGATGTCATATTTTATTTTAAATTGTGCTGTATACCTATTACAGTTTTAACAAATCGTATCAAGTTCCGTGTTAGAACTCTGTACAGGGTAGACGTGTTTTAATTGAATTCCATTGAATGCACTATATTTATATTTATAATTTTCCTATCAAAAAAAATATTGCTTCGTTTTAAGTTATTTATACCTTTATTTTAAAATATGATTGTGCCAGGTCTATTACATTACATGTCAATGCGTTATGTGATTGGAACAAATAATAAGTTAACCATGTCGTTCACTTCATTAAAAATCGTGCGGTAACCATAACATAAACCAGTTATCGTGTGAAAATCAATTACCATACCCAGTGTATTAAAATATTATATAAGTATATTTTTTTTTTCCATTCTTATTAAAACGTACTATGACGTGTCGCACATAGTGGGTATACATGTTTTAGCGTAAATCGGTTTATGAAAAAAATCAAATAATATATATAATATATATTGTAATATTCCATTGCAAAGGGTGTAAAATATTTTCATTTAGGTGTACAATATACCTACGTAATTCAATTCATAGTACTCGAACGCTGCGCAAATCATAAAATGTGCGAACGACACGCCTCACCGCGCCACTTCTTAACTGCAAGAATACATACGTCTTTGCGGAACCATATATATATATTATTGTGATTATTAGGACCCGGATAGGTTGATGCCCAGCTAAAATCTTATAAAAATGCATTCATGACGTAAAATTACAAAAAAATTCCCCTAAAATCTTACGAAATGCCCTTGAAAAATTCTATTTACAATCTAAATTATACATAAATTAATATCTATAAAATTATTTAAATTGCTTAAACTATATGTTATATTGTATTAGGTATAGTTACGTACTATATCTACACGACGTATTTTATATTTCTTATTTGCAGCTTTTCTCTCAAACATTTTATGGTGTAATGTACATTTTTAAAAATAAACGTAAGCACAAATGTTAAATTGCAAGTGGGAAAATATGTACTACGTAAAATAATAAAAAATTATAGTAAACTCGTGATTCTTTTGTCATTTATTGAAAATTAGTTAAAAAAATCATCTAGAATTACAAAAATTGCCCTTAAAAATATAAAAAAGCCCAAAGAACAAAATAAAAATAATAAAATTATTTAAATTCGCATGTTATCGATTCATAAGAAATGCAAAAGTCATCAGTAGTATGTTGGGCCCTAGTAATTAATACCTATCTATTACAAATGTATCGGTCACACGATCTTTCTCCTTTATTAGTTCATAAAAATATATTAACACGACGGACAACATTACTTGTATGTGAAATTTTGAAAATAATTTAAAATTAATAAAGTTGTTTCAAATCAATAATACACTTATCATTATTTCAAAAGAAATTTGACAGCATTGAAATTAAATTTGATTTAAACATTTTAAACAAATGTGTTCTATTTTGATTTATTTGATTATTGTCTATACTTATATGAAAATCCAAAACTTAATGTGCTCTAATATTTACGCGTACATTTTTAGTCAATTTAAAATACTAATTAAAAATAAAATGAAAAAAATGGCCATTTCAATATATTCAAGAATTAAATTCTTGAAAAAAATTCAATTTAAGTCATCAATTTGTAATGATTTTATTGAATATTATCGAAAAAAAAGAGATTTAAAAATATTGATTTAATGTGGAGATATTAATTTTGACCAGGAAACTAGCGTATGAAAGACTGCGCTAGCCTATTATGCGTTGTGACGTATAATATATTGAATTTGTATTTTGGTCGGTACATTTTACTATGTTTTACATATAATGAATATTTGTTAGGTGTTTAGTTATTCCTATCCTATTTTCCTCTATGTGTATACTCGTATATATATTAATATATTTTTTTTTTCACCACTTATAATATGTAATTGTAGATACTTTATTTTTATTTTTTTATTGTTTCATTTTTCTTTGGAATTTTTACGCCACAAGAACTTTTCTCCAATAAAATTTAAATATAATATGAAATACATTTTTATATACAATATTGATCTTTTATTCTTTTCCTGTTTAACCCCTTAGATATAAGGCACAACAATGATATAATTTATAAAGTATAAATATAAAAAACCAGTGCACTCCGATCGATGATGATCTCGGCCTCTGGTAGGAGGCCCTTGTCTATAAGTGGATTTCGTCATTGAGTTTCCGGTAGAATGAATGATGGAACGTCTAAATAAAAAAATGTTTAATTAATTTAAAGTAAAAATCTATTTTATATTGTTTATTTTCCAAATTAATAAGGTTTCCGATATGTTATTGCACTTCCCTAAGGTTCACAATATCTTAATTTGTGAAAAATAGACAATATTAACATTTAGTTGTGATTTCCCATGTAAATAAATGATTTGTTTTGGTTTTGGATTTTGGTCCTACAATAACTCGTATGTTTAATTGTATTATTTATTATTGTTTAATGCAGTTTAAAATCAAATTTTCTTAAAATCGTGATGTAAAAAGTACGATTTAAAAATATCTATATAAAGTTTAGATAGTTTAGACAGTTAAGCATTATGTTTATTATATTATGTATACTTTAAATGTAATCTTTTTAAATTAAATTATGACAAAAAAACAATTGTGTTTATACTATTACTGTTTTCTTTGATATAGATACCTACACGACAGTCGAGGAAACTCTTAAAAAGTACTTTATCAAAATAATCATTATTAGTATTTATAAAACTTTTAAAACGATTAAAAATTAAAAACAAATTAAATTAAAGTTAGATCCTTCAATGTATTCAGAAATTGAATTATTAAGAATTGTATCATTGTTTTGTAAGTTATTTATAAACTAAAAGTGCTGTTTGATTCGATAAGCACCACGATAAGAGTAAGTAATTTTTACATTTAAGTTTATATATTTTCACGATTTAAAATTTTTTATGCTTCTTCCTTATATGTTAAAACTATATCAATATTCAATTTTTAAATGGCAACTTTGATTCTTGAAGAATTTATTTTGGCGATAATTTTCACATATTGATTTTTTAAAACCAATAAATATTTACCCAATAAACATTAATTAAGTATTAAACATTCAAAATTTACATTGGTGGAATGAAAAAATATCCACTGTAATAACACGTGATATATTTAATTTATTAAATTAATTAACGGACAGTGCCCAAAACTAAATGCTACAGAACAAAGAAAAATGGTAATTATTATCTATTTATTCTAATTAACGCCAATTGGCAATTGTAATAATTTATATATATATATATAAATTACAAAATAAATTAGTGTAATTGATATAAAAATTGTTTAAAAATAAACTAAAACAAAATAAAAAGAAAACTCAGAACCAAATTCACGTTTTATATAAATGTTCTGAAAGGTTTGCTTGAAGTAACGTCATTGTATAAATAATTGTAACCGTAGGACGTTTTATGGGTAGATACAATGAATATCTGGTGTTTTTTGGCACTTTAGGAAGGGACACGAAAGGAAATTAAGGAAAGGAGATCCGGGGAATCTATATGGAACCATTTAAAAGGGAAGAAATTAAGTTGAAATCGCCGTCGAGGAAATATTAGGAATTTTTAAGTATTATGGATGAAGGAATAATTGTGGGAGAATGTTTTTTATCTTGAGGATGAAAGAAGCATATGACAAAAATTTGTTCAAGATACGCTCTAGTTTTAATTGATCTTTGCAAGATAAGAATGCTAAACTACTCCACAGTAATCTAGTATGGATCGAACAAAGGTAAAATAGAGTGTTCAGGGCTAACATTTTTGGTATTACGTTTGATGAAACCCATAACTTTAAGTGCTTTGCCAACAGTAGCGTTGATGTGTTGTCGAAATTTAGGGATGGAGTGAAATGGATTCCGAGTTTCTTAATGAAGTTCGTTCGTTGAAATAATATATCATTTAAGAAGTAATCATAATTAAGTGGGTCACAGTTCTTGGTAAAAGACATGACGTTGCGCATAACGACTATAAGAATGAATCCTAGGCGCATAACCCATTGTCCATATATATTAAGCTCAGAGTGAAAGACTAGAAAATCAGCGGGGAAGCAACTCCCGTGAATATCTTAATGTCTTCGACAAATAAGATAATTTTCACCTTCGTTTAAATGTTGAATTGAATTGAAAAAATATGAAGAGAAGAGGACTTAGATGGCTTCCTTGTGAAACACTGAAAGTAACCGCACAAGAATCAGAAGCTGAATCATTTATCCCAACAAGTTGAGTTCTGGAGGTAGTATAGGAGTTTATCCAATCACATGCAAAAATTATAACACTTGGACCTTGGGCAGATGATGAAACAGAACTACACAATACAAAGATGGATCCAGATTCAATTCCTGAATTAATTGACCGTAATTGTTGCTACACACTTACCCAACTGATTCATTATTTGTTTAATCTATTCATAAAATCTACGATTTTCCTTGATCAATGGAAAACTAGTTATATTTATCGTATACCAGTGGTTCCCAAACTTTTACGGAACGTGGCGCCCTTTTAAAATTAAGGTTTTCTCAGGGCACCCTTCCCCAAGTCATAGCATGACTATCATAAGAAATAGATAAAATAAATAAAAACCAGAAAAAATTGAAATAGATAATATAAAAATATTTATTTGATTATAATTATACGAGTATATAATTTATACATTTTATTTAGTCATTATACATTTACGTATTTGTACATATTAAATTAATGGGATGGATGAGCTTGCATATCAGTGCACATTTTTTGAATCTCCGTATCAAACTGGATACAGCCACTCCCATTTCCTTTTCCTCATTGATTTTTGTTCGATAGTTGCTTTTAATCACAGCGACTGCGGAAAACCCATATTCACACAGATAAGAAGTCGAAAATGGGATTAAAACTGAGCATTATTACTTAGAATTTAGTCAATTCCATATTACTAAATTTCATTTTCAAACTATTGTTGCAAGATAACTCGATAAGACTTTCTTCTTCGGTAGAAGTAAATTCAGGTGGAGTAATGGAGATGAATGGATCTTGAATCCATGCAAATTTATTGATGTTTTCATTTTGAAAATATTTCTCAAACCAGATAACAAGTTGTGATAAGTGATTTTCAAAAATGGATTTTATATTTTTAGAAATTTCAATTCCGTTAGAAGTCAAAAGCTGCAATATGGAAAAAGATTCCTTGTTCGTGCTTTCATTTATTTTTCTTTTCCATAGTTTAAGTTTTTTTTATAAAAACAATACATTTTTCCCATCGACTTCAAAAGTTGCATATTTTTCCCTACAAAGAGTATTTAATGTATTCAGCTTGTGAAAAATGTCGCATAAATATGCTAATTTTATTAAAAATTATTTTTCGGAAAATTCGTTGGCATTTTTATACCATTCTTCTTTAAGAAATACATACATGTCTTGTCGTATTTCAAACGTACGTGATAAAACATTACCACGAGACAACCAGTGAGCACTGCTGTAGTACAACAAACTTGTGTGTTTAGTTTCCATATCTTCACATAATTTTTTGAAAACCTTGACTTCAGTTGACAAGTTTTTATATAATTGACTACATTCACTACACATTCTAATACTTGGTTCAGTGTAAGACTCAGATATTTCGATGCAAGCGCTTCTCTATGAATAATACGATGAGTCCACAGTGAATCAGGGGGTTTGCTTCAAATAAGTGCCTGTAATCCTCCATAACAGCAAGATATAGAAAGAGCGCCATCAGTACAGACACCAACAGACACTTAGTCCAATTCAAAGTGTTTTCAGACATAAAATTATGAAGTATCTCGAATAAGTCCTGAACCTTGGCACTTGTAATATTTTTAAGAAATAGTAGGTCTTCTACCATGTTATCGTCATCTATGAATCTTACATAGCATATCAAATGAGCATCCTTATTAATATCCGTAGCCTCATCCAGGTGTATCCCAAATGCCTTTTTTTTTAAATTTTTCTATCAATTAATCAATGAGATCTTTTGCCATATGATGTATTCTGCGACTGATTGTGTTATTGGACAGAGGTACTTTTGAAAGTAATTTCCCTGCAGATTCACCAATCATAATGTTCACCATATCTATAGCAGCTGGTAAGAAAAGCTCTTCTGCAATAGTTTGGGGCTTCTTACATTTTGCAATTCTATACGTAACTTTATAAGATGATATCAATGTATTGTTTGGTATTGATGCATTCTTGAAAAACGTACTTTTTTCCTGTTTCAGTTCTTTAAACTTTCTATCAAAGAAATCAAGAAGTTTGCCAACCAGGTACTTGTGATTCATTTCTAAATACTGCACATTGTGGACTCTCTTCACCGTTAACTCCAAACAGCTATTATGATATTTACGGCATTTTCGTTTTTTTATAGCCGGTCCGTGGTTTGTTGAGGGTAAACTTTTTTCATCTTCACAACGTTTATGACTGTTTAGTAAAAATCGATCCAACATTCAAAATAAAAAACAACAAAACTGATCCAACTATTAATTAGAGACAATAAACGTGAACTAGTAACGTACTGATTGAAATTGGCGATTATACTAATAGCAATTCTAATACAAAAACAAATTTCACTAGAAATATTTATCTCTTAATGATTAAGACGTAATCTTCGTAATCGACATAATCGGCAACGGGTTTATTTTTAGACAATACAAAATTCTAAAGCACCGCGGAGCCTCTATAAAGACACGGTGGTGCATCAGGGTGCCGCATCGTACATTTTAGGAACCTCTGTCATATACTAAAATCTGTGGACCATTATTTTGTTAATAACTATCATACAATATTTCGTTTAAATGTACTCCTCAAATTATTTGAAAAATTTCTAGTAACTAAAATGTTTAACGTATTTAACAATATTGTATTTAATATCAAGTATGGATTGTGCAACTATAAATTCACATTAACTAATTTAGTTATGTATTACCCTAACATAGCGCATGCAGTCAGTAAATAATGGTACCCAAGTTAATACAGTCTACGCAGATATTAAAACGACATTTGATAATATCAATTTAAATAATTTAATCAAGAAATTAAGGAAGTTTGTGATAAACAAAACAATGCTATCTTGATTTAATTATCATTTATCCGGGCGTATACAAAATGTTAAAGTAGGGATTTCATTGTCATTTTTTTTGTGGTTTCTTTTAGTGTTCTACAATGGGGTCATTTGTCACCACTATTATTCATATTATTTATGAATGATATCAGTCGCTCGTCTCGTTATAGTAAATTAATTTTGTTTGCGGATGATCTCAAGACTCAAACTATATATTTGTATATCGTTAACCCTTAAGCAGACGCGAGCCTATTTTTAACATTTATAGTCGCATGGAGATCTATCAGGTCATATGATATATAAATATGGATAAAAATTTAGTAATACAAATGCAAATAATAATAAATACAAAATTATTTACATTACTAGAAATTATATTACGAAAAAAAATTCTCACGCGGGAGTTTAAATATTCGGGAGATCACCAGTATTTACTCCAATACTTGAAAAGTATTTATTTCACTGTCAAAACTAATCAACTAAAATAATTTTAATTTTATGTATATTGTTTTTTTTTGTTTCTAATTTTCAATTTTATATACCTACATATTTTTTATTATACAATAATTTTAAATATTTTATATTATGATTTTTTTTTTTTTGTATAATAATTTTAAATTTTATAATTTAATTCATGATTTGGGTGATGACTTTGATAAAAAAAAAATTCTGATTGTACTATCATTTTCAGCGTCAAAAACTACATAACCTCGAAAAAGAAAAAATTCCAAAATTCGAATTCTCTGGTAAAGCAGAAATATATCAAAATTTTATATAATATATATTTCTTATAATATATCTAATATAATAACTATTGTTTTTATTTCATTATATGAAAATAATTTTTCAGGGGAAGAATGTCCTACCGCACTGGTGACGTACGGGAGAAGAATGTCCGCGGGGAGAGAATGTCCTATATTCATTTAAGAATATATTTCTGTACATACTTCGCCATTCCACCGAGTCCTATATACCTATATATATATATATATATATGTCTATATAAAATTTTTTTAAATTTATAACTTAAACCATAGGTTTTCATTTTAAAATCGAATGTTGATATAGTTTTAACAAACAAGGGAGAGGCATAAACACTTTTAAATTATGAGAAAATACAGAATTAAGTGTATACTGCAAATAATTTCTTAATATAAATTTCACAAAAATCATAATGAAAAATTGTACCTGTACATTATGAAACGATTTTATTTAATTCGTTTTGTAATTCTCTATTATATCCTTACATATAAAATGCTAACTATTTTTACCCGTTTTTTCTATGAGAAAAACCTCTTATAGAAATTTAATTACCCTGCCCGTTTTCGCCGCCACTCGACGCGTGTTCCTTTACCGGTAGGTACCGTTTTCAAACGGTTTTCCGGTCGTCGTTTTCACCTTTTCACTGAACTTTGGATTCCTGGAAGAAAACGCATTTCCCGACTCGTTATCGTAGCTCAACTTCCGTCCATTATCGCTCGACGTTCTCCCACACCGTCGTATTATCGGCCCCGTATCGTTACATGTTGGGTCCACATCTGAGCAAATTCACGTATATTTTATTTTAAAAACGTTCCTTTTCTACCGATCGTCCCCGTTCAACCGGGACGTTCGTTCCGAATATGCGTATACATTATCTATCGATATACGTCCGGTGTTGTCCGTTATCTAAATAGTTGAAATACGAAAAATTTTTGCAACTTTTTTTATCCGATATCTGAAATCGTAAAATATTTTATTATAATTTTTTTTTTTGCGTTTGTTTGAATTAAATTTTATACCCACCTATCTATTTTATTAAATTAAATTATGCGTTATATACCTAATACCCTGTGACGACTGACGAGTCCGTATTAAACATTTAAGTCTGTCACGCTAATTCATAGAATAGGTAGGTACTTACCTATATACTATAGTTTTTATATCTCTTATAGTAATGAATTTAAAATCGTAGAACTTCCGTAGTATTTTTCAAAATTTGAATTAAATTTACAGGTATTGATACATTCGGGCAAATTTTTATCATATAGACGATGTTTAATTGGACTTTGGAACCATATCGACCCGACGACAATAATTATATAAAATTCGTGAACGAAAAGTTCGAACGGCTTATCATATGTGCGGAGTAGGTATCTACTATATTATATTATTATACTTTTTTTTTATACCAATATTATATTTAATGGTAAATATTTTTTAAAATTTTGATCACATTTATATTGAGGTTGAGTAAAACCTGTTATACTCTTGGCGAGAACCGAAAGTAGCGAGGTTCGAGTTCTCATAAAAATCCGAGAATAGTAAGTTCGAACGACATTCAGTTTACTTATTTTGTCAACCTATTCGTTGGAAATACTTTAGGAGTGAACGACTATCTTCTAGAAAGCGAACGCCAGTGTCCGTTGTAGGCGGAATATTTTTATAATTAATTAATTAACAATATTATTTCCGATAAAATACATAAACCGATGTAGGTATACGAATTTCAAAAGTAATTCTACTAATAAGTTGTTGTAATCAATAAAAGTTAAACGTACAAGGTATCACACTCTATCGGAGTTTCAAATTCAAGTTTCCGTACTCAAAAGGTGTTGAACGTACAAATAGTCTCATATAAAAGGAGTTTCACTTACAAGGACTTGCACCCGGCAGGTGTTGCATCCAGCAGGTGTTGCACTTAAGCTATCAGTAAAATAATTGAGAACAATAAAAAAACACGTGGATAAAATGTCATAATTTTAAAATTTATACCTAACCTTAAACAAAATATAATTGTCTGTTAATTGTCTGTATGATTTAGTAGGTATACTGCACTTGTGTTTGACAGTTCGAAAAAAGCTGAGATTCGAACAAAATATTTATGAGTTATACGTAGTTTTATATACGAGTATAATGGTATAATATATAATAAATAAAGTGCATAATTGATGGTCGCGAGTTTTTTTGACTATGGTTATTAAAAACCTTTGTACGTCTCTATTTTGACTGCAAATATTAGCATAATTTATTTATTTTGTATATATTATTAAAAAAATATGACAATATATTATAATGTAGGTATCTGCAGTTATCTAGGTGTATAACCTACATTATCAATAATGTCTGATAACATACCACCACCCATTTATCATAATATATATATATTTATTTTCAGAAACTATAGAAATTGATTCTAAAAATATATATCTTTATCTCTAGGTACTCGTCATACCATAATATAAAACAAGTAAATCTACACATTTTAAATAACGTACTCCCGAGGTACCTATTTTATTATAAGTTTGTTATTGTACAACGTTGCACGCAATATTAGCTGGTACTTTGTTACCCGTCGATCACCATTATTTTATTGGACGGAAAATCGGCCCCGACTGAATTATTCATTTATAATCGTGCCCATAAATACTATCGATAAAAAACCAAAACTACAATAATGAATAGTTATGTGAAATATTACTGTTGGATTTTATCAGTTACTTGAAATTATTTTATATAATTGATGGTTTTAGGGATTTAAACCGTTATTACAAGCACACGAGTTATATACTTTTGTTTTATTAAACAATAATTATATAAAGTTGTTAACTCTCCACGTCATCGTTTTTTGAATATTATTGCTTTATTGCGTGTTGCGAATTAATTACGTATAATAACATCGAAAAAAATATCAACTTCAATCCATCCATTTGTTCGAACGGGACAATTTTCATTATGACCCTGAATTTTGTATAGGTACTTAAATCAACCTGAACCAATAAAGGGTGCCCGCAGAAATATCAACCGGGATGGGTAGAGCCGTCCCAAGAGAGGAGTGTTTCACCCCCTCCCAACTTCGAAAAACAGCCGGAAAATAGTTGAAAAAGTTGATTTTTACTTATTTACGTTTTGAATGATTACATTGGAAAATTTTGGAATTTTGGAATTTTGTTGGAAAATTATGCAGTAATGAATTATTTTCAAACTATAAATTGTTAAGATTTTAATCGGAAAAATGGGAAGAAAATCGATTAAAATTGATTGCTTATTTTAAGTTTTGAAAAGATATTATTTTTTTCACATTTTACCCCTTCCAAGAAAAAATATATATTTATATTATGTTTGTATACATGTATATTTATATAAATCATAAGAAATAACATACACAATATAGTTTATTGTGTATAATATGTAAACCTGTATTTTCAAATAACACTACTTTTAAAACATGTTCACAATTTTGAAATCACGTTTGTCAAGAATAATTATTTTGCGGAAGCACATAAATCGTGATAATAGGTCATACAATATTCAACATTTCAAACTATTTTTTTAATACTTACATAAATAATGATTTTTATTAAAAAAAAAAAATTCTTTTAAAATACTTATTAAATTACACCCTATATCAACATTGGCTCAAATAGCAGAGGGGGTCCGCCATTGGAACCAATGTCCCCCCAGAATGACAACGTGACAAATATCAAAACAACTAAGTTAAAAAATACCCACTCTGCGAGCGTGTTGCATTTCCGATTTCTGTACGTATTTTGTAGTTATTTAATTCTTAAATAAAAACAATACTTACAGTTATTCCATAAGAAATCTAAAATTATTTGTTTTTTTTTTTATTTTTTTATAAGTAATTGTTATTTTTTTATACGCGGAAATAAAATAATAAAATACAATTATATATTACATAACATACCTAGTGCATAAATTTTATATTACCATTTATTATAACGAATAAAAACAATTGTAAATATATTGATATTGGTCGATATTGAAAACGTTATATTATTTATAATGTATTATAACGTTAAAAATCGATAGTTTTAAAACGGAGACGCGATAATGCAAAGTTTTAATACAATTTTAAAACGGAAAATGTTAAATTGGAATAACGTTTTAAAAAGAAAAACGTTATAATGAAAAAAAAAAAAAAAAATGTCAAGCCCTAGCATATTGGCAAATATGACGAAAAATGTTAGAGATGATATGACTATCAAATCGTAAGGTCGGTCGATTCTTAAATCAACAATTTTCCTATCATGTATGACAACGAAACGTTAAGACCAGGGGTGGATCTATGGGGGGAATATGGGTAATTCCTCCCCCCCAATAAGACGTTTTTATATAATATATTTATAATATATGATTGAACTTTTCATTTTCTTTGCTTACTTTTATAAACATTTTGAAACTCTCCCCCCCCCCCTAAATTTATTCCTAGATCCGCCACTGGTTAGGACAAAAGTACATGTGGAAACGGACATAACGGACACGTCCTCAGTTCCTAAAATTGTGTGTAGTGTACGAAATTAGCAATTGTGTTAATCAAATAAGCTTTGGCGGAAATCTAGTTATTGATTATATTATTGATGGGACTATGAATATACCTATATATAATTATCGACTAAATAAATTTTTCTCGCTGTGCTCGATATTAACATCTCCCAACGTCAATACTAATGTATAATATAATATAACATTGCAATATCATATAACATCGTTGACGAAAGACTTGTACTGAAATTAACTAATAAATCAAACGATAACATATTAAAATGAAAAATAAATAAATTATAGATTATAGATTAGAAAAAAACCATTTACTATATGAAACTCATCAAAATCTAAAAGGTAAAATAACATTGTGTTTTTTTTTTTTTTAGGTAGGTAATATATATTTCTGCTACCTGTTTGTTTATCATTCAATTTTTCTCCTCCTAAATAGGATTTTTATCGGGAGACATTTTATTTTATTTGCCCACATAACCTTAAAAATACAGTTTTATTGATAAGTATAATTTAGTTATACTTATACTCATATTTTTTTTCATTATAGTTACCTACATTAAATGTTACCCCTAAAACAGTGCGGTTTGTAACATCGATAATGGATATATCTATAGGATTTATATTTAGATTCGGAGTCTGTGTGTTCTTCCACACAAACAGATTCATTAATATTTGCATGTCTAATCGATAAATCAAAACATAAATAGGTAATAGGTATATAATATAAAAACATAAATATGCGTTTGTGAAAAACTTTTTACTAAACAAAATGTTCTTACGTTTCTTAACAAAAGTATCCATATAAAAATTATAAATACATTTACACATAAACGTTTCTAAAATAATTTTTGAGGGGTTTGTTAAATTTTTAGGGGGCTAAACCCCGATTTCCGCCAATCCAATCTAGGCAATTCTATTTGTTTATATATCATAATATTCATAATAAAAAGAAATAAGGTCATTCGAAGAAAAAAATCTATTAAATGTATATTACGAAAATCAGAATATTTTACGAACTGCACAACCTTATTAGTATTAAATATGTTTCTGTACATATAGGTTATATGCATATAGAATATAAACATAAATTGCAACAAAATACAATACAGTTTATTATAAATTAAATTGGTGTTATTTTTTACAATTATATCATGTACCTATATCGAACAAAATGTACACTCAAAGACTAAAGTTCTGTGATATAATTTAAATAATTTGTTTATAATATTTTTTTATAGTATAATATTAAATTGTTATCACATATTTCTCTACTATCTTTCTATATATATTATATATTTACGTAGCTGTGGACATAATATTATCATTAAAAGTTAGAAGAATATATTATACTACCTACGTTTTACTGGTACTCGAGCTGATTCTACTTTCGTATCTGTGCAATATACGTGTATAATTTATTCTCATTAAAATAATTCTTCCGCGTCCAATAATAATAGTGATAACATTATGAAACATTTTAACGCGAAATCGCGTTCATTTATTTATTGTTCCAGTTGAAAGACTCGTGTAATGAATTCATATTGGTAATTTCCGATAAAAATAAACAAAAATCATTCTATATTTATAGTTATTGATTTTGCTGTTTTCGATTTTGCGATTTTGTCGTGAAAACTCCCCGAAAATATACTGGTGGATATCTATACAGTAACGGTGTTGAGCATAGTCAATTTAAAATATATCTAGTTAATGATAAAAAATAATTAATAAAAGAAATATCGAAATAAAGATAGTTAAAATGCGTATTATCAATAAAAATATAAAATATAATACTTTTTATTTGAATAAAAGAAAAAATATTTTTTTATATTCTTTTATAATTTTTTTATTCCTTTGTAGACTAATATTTTGATATTAAAACATTAATTTTGTGACAAATTTATTTAGTATTAATTTATAAAAATAATGGCTACAATTATTATTCCATAAATATCCTTACCTAAAACTAGGTACCTATACTTTATGTCACTGAAGGTGTATATTATCTCCACCAAAATTGTTGTTGTTTATTTTTATTGTAATTTTATTCACTCGAATTGAATATATAATATATCAGTACAGTGGCGTGTTTAGAACTAATTGAATGGACGGGCCACTGAGTTAAATTCAGAGAACTTATATATAGAATCATTTTTCTGATATTCTTACTATAGTGGATGGAAATGAATAAATGATTTCAACTATTCGTGGTAATTGGTAACATTGATATAAAGTGCGTCCTTATTAATGGCTGTAACGTGTTTGAGTAACTATTTTTATTGTTATTATTTTGACGTTTTTTGCACGACAGTCCTATATTGTTTTATTTTTAGATATTTATTATATAATTTGCGTATTGTCCATTTATCTGATTTCATTAAACAGTTGAAAGATCGAAATGAATTAAGTCTTAAGAAAAATGTATGAATATATATTTCTATATTCATACATTTTTCCAAATTTTCTAATAGTAGTATAAAAAAAACTACAGTAAACAGTGGTTTTAATTTTTAGATTATTTTAAGATTAAGTTTAATATTTAGGCATAAATATACCCGCCAAAAAGGCAAGTCTTTGACAGAAATACTACATAAAACAGATTACATAATTTGGTATACTTTTAAATTGTGATTGATACATTTTCTTTTAAATTTTAAAGCTGATTATTCCTTACCTACTTTAGTAATAAACGGTAAAAGTACTTAAGAACCACTAATAATACACAGTTAATTGAATTTTAATTACTAAAATCTCCAATTACATGTGTAAAATCATTTTAAATGGTAAAATGGTTAAATATGAATACATTAATTGAAAACTCAAATATGTCTTCAAAATATTTTTAATAAAAATATATATATTTAAATTATTATTAAAATCCTTTTATGATTTCCTTTTAAATAAGTTATCAATAAAATACATACTCTGTAAAATTTTCAAATATTTAGAACCAAGATTTTCGAATTTACGAAGAGAACCATTATTTTAACCTGTATTATTGCCATTTTTCGATAGTATTTTTTCTGATGTTCTTTTCAAAACTCGATAAATTACCTCTTCAAAGTACTATACTGATAAAAATGTGTGTCAATAAATGGGTACTCATGAAAAAATTAGATCATGTCAAGCCTTCTATGGTTGATAAATTTCTCACAAAAAATATAGGTATATAAAACAAATAACCATCATCGTAAAACGAAAAAATATTTTGCACCGCCAGAATATAAAATGTAGTTATTATATTCAGTTTTAAAGCATTATTATTACTTTTTTAAGTCTTCAAATTCTACTTTAGTTATTATTGTGTAAAAATCCTATATACAAAAATTAATTAATTATAGGTATTTAAGTATTTAAAATTAATATTTTTTTAAATTCTAGGGGTCCAGTACTCTTGGATCCCCCCCTGTTAATACGCCACTGCTGCAGTCAATATACTATAGGGTGACCACTGACCATACGCCCCGTTGTCCCGACAAACATTAAACGGGACGCTTTTTTTTTTTTTTTTTGCTGACCTACCGTGTTCAACCCGATTGATAACGATTGACTTTTTTTTATTGTGGTTCTCGTTTGCAATTTTCAAAATATGATTACTATAGAGAACGGATTTATAAGTAAATGCATATATTTATTAAAATATGCTATTTGAAATCTGATAAGAAATGTGCACGATTTATTTCTTTGTTATTAAAATAACACCAATTTTATTTTGCATATTTTTAATTTTTTTAACTATTGTTTTTTTGTATTTAATGTCATTTATTAGTTATATTTTGTTGTGTTATTATTACCAGCTATAAAAATGTACAAGATTATTGTTTTTGAATACTGAATATTTCCAAATCACGATAAGTAACAACTTTCCGGCGTATAATAAAGTAGACCTTATCCGAAAATAGTTAATATGCAATCGATAAGATATTATTTTTGTTAAAATAACACACTATAATATCATTTTGCATATTTTGTAGCGTATAGTATTATATAGTGTTTTCAAATGCGTGTTTTGAGTGTTTTTTGTGTATATAATAATATTTAAATCCGTGTTTCCTAATGATCTGCACCCTTTAATATGGTTTTCATTTTTCTCCTAATCTACCCCCCAAACTTCATATTCAAGAGATTTGTTGTAGAGCTTTGAAAATCCTTGGTTACATTCGTCGTATTTCCTCTGAATTTAAGTTAGATCCTTTACTTAAATTATTATATACTGTTCTTTTGTTTGCCCTCTCCTTGAATACGGTTCTGTTATCTGGTACCCTCAACTATCCATTCGAGTTCAACGAAAACTCCTATCTTTTGCTATTACTTATTAAAGATTCCTTGTCCTTCTCATGATTACTCTCCGGTCCTTCAATCTTTAAATATGTCTATAGCCGGGCCGATCGAAAGCATACTCCTAATTTATCATTCCTTTCTAAATTATTATCTAATTCAATTGATTGTTCTATGCTCCTTTCTCAAATAAACTTCAAAGTTCCTGCTCGGCACACTAGAAACACTCCTCCCTTTTGTATTCCTTTTTTCTCTATTTTTTAAATTCTCCCATGTACCGCGGTCTTATGCGTCTTGCAATGGAAGACGGCACCTTTAATTTTCTCTAAACTTTCATTAACCAGAGGTCACCCTTTTTTTTATTTCTTGTCGTGTATATTTAATTGTTGTTATTATCACTACCCTCGTTATATTTTTGTTATTCTTACACTCGGGCCATGTTTTGTAAAATAAATAAATGAATAAATAGTGTCTCACACTATACTGCGATCTGTAAAAATCCTCGAAATACAACACGACCGTGTCATTACGTTTTGTGGTAGCCCGCGGTGACTAAAAGTAAAACCATTACGCCTACAGTGTTATTTAAAGAAAAAAAAAACAAGAAAAATTCCCGAAAAGGGGTTTGTCGTATGAATGAAAAAAAAATGCAATTTGACGTCCGTGCACTGTTGACCGTTATACGGTGCACACGAGCGTGGTCAGGGTCCCGTCGCGTCATTGACGAGGGCGCCGGGACAAAACGCAACCCCACGAGCGTCCGAGTGCGTAAATTGCATTCGGAGTGCGTCTGGGCGCGCGCGCGCGTTTGTCGGCGCGCGCCACCCGTGTCGAGACCGGCCCAGTGCCCGTCGAATGTCGCGTGCAAACAGGTGCGAGGATTTCGCCCGTCCACAGTGTCCGTCGCCGTCGCCGCCGCCGCCGCCGCCGAGGACTACGCTCGCCCGGACCCCGTGAGTTCAGTTCCCGTTTACTATTTTTTTTTTTTTGGGGGGGGGGGGTTTATTTTTAATAGTGTCCCCGGTCGGACGAGAGTGTGTTCGATGAATAAATAAGCTGGGTCACG
>JAIPRL010005033.1:0-34465 GCA_025469235.1 Pemphigus obesinymphae
TTACGGTAATATATGTTGCTCTACAATTTATTTTTTTTCCTCAATTTTTCCAATTTTTCAGAAAAAACCCGTTTTTTTCCGGAGTTTTTTTCCGGATTTCAATTTTTCCGGAAATTTTCAAACTCTAGTCAGTGAGTACTATGGTCCCGGGGGCCCGGAGAAAAAAATTTACATAATATGATTAATTTAAATTAGAAAAATAGAGGACTTCAACGTCCTGCCAATAAAGACTTAATATTTCCTTGCACTTTTATCAATTAAAAACAAACTTCAATCAAAAATATGAACTTCGATGATATTGATAATATGATAATGTTGGTATATATAAAAATATATATAAATATATAAATATTATAAATATATAAATATATAAATATATAATAAATAATTTGATTTCTTACTACGGAATTTCGTGTAACAATCTATGTGCGTATTATTTTTATTTTATAAAATCGGCCCATTTGGCGTCGGTATAAGCGGGTGGAGCTTGCGGCGCGAGTATTTCTTTGAAAAAAAACAAAAAACGGAAAAAAATTCGGGACGATAATAGCAATTAGTCCGCCGCCATAGAAATTAATGTTGATTATTATTCATGTCATATTTTATTTGTCAGTGGGTATTCGTATTCCGACAAAATGTACATGTACGATTATTATTTTTCGTTCAGATTTTAAGATAATAAATTATTCTTTTATCGACGGCCAAAGTCCAAACAAACGGCGATCATGTTATTACACTGTAGCGTGCATTTTAGTTTTTACTACAACCGTCCATCAAAAATTTACGCGACGCCTAATTATTTTCACTCTCCGAGCTGTGCCGGTAGTTTGTTATTCTGTGTCTGTCTACTTTAAATATTATTTACATTATAATATTTGAAAATAATACACGAAAATGTCAATTTATAAGCATAAATCTGGATCTGAAAATCGGAAATTCAAATCGGAATAAGAAGAAAAATTGCTGATGCTACTCCCGACGTTTCACACCGAGAACAGAATGTTTTTTTAATTTTAAGGTATGTTTTGCACAATAAGGAGACAAAAAAATTTTAAATTCAAAAAAGGTTCATTGAGTTTTTAAATTTTAATGAAAAACAGGTGAAAGTATTTATTACTACAATGTTATTGACAGCATTAGATTGTCATAAAATTCCATTACCAGATTGTCGAGCCTAAGCATACGATAATGGTTCTAATATGAGTGGGAAAATTAAGTGTGTACAAGCTCGAATTTTAGAAAAAAATAACATTGCTTTTTATTCACCATGCAGTGCTCATTCCCTTAATTTCGTTGGTGTTAATGCAGTAAAAATAAATTCAAGAGTTAAAACTTTTTTTGGATGTATACAAAGCTTATATGTAAATTTTAGTAGCAGCCCAACCAAATGGAATATTTTAAGTGAAGAGGTTGGTGTATCATTAGAATCTCAGTCTGAAACACGATGAAGGTCCCGTGTTTCAATCATACGTCCAATTGCAAAACATTTTCCTGGTATTTTAAAATCATTAAATAGAGTTTTAACTGAAATTAACATGCCAGACAAAATGTGTAGTGAAATAATGGCTTTAAACAATTGTTTTTCTTCCTTTGAATGCATAGCTATGGCTAGTTTTTGGTTAAAAGTGCTTTCTTCTATAAATGAACGAAATATAATTATTCAGTCTAGAGGTATAACCCTTGAAATTGAAATTGATTTAATCAAAGATTTGATTAAAGAATTGAACAATATAAGAGATGAATGGCCTAAAATTGTAAATGAAAAGGTTTTAGTGGCAAACAATTTGAACATTATACCAAATTTTCCTGAAGAAGAAAGGAGGGCAAAGAAAGGGAAAGTTTTTCATGACAAAATTCAACCAGAGACTATTATTCAACCTAATAAAGCAATTATAGCACAGGATTATTTTAAAAGAGATGTTATATTTAATAGTATAGATGTTATTATAACAAACTTGACAAATCGTTTTGAAGCACATCAAAGACTTTTTAATCTGTTTTCCCCTATTTTATGCTATATGAAGTTATCCCGTGAAGAACTTAAAGTTAACTTAAAAAAATTATTGCAATTTCTTTTAAACTATTTATCGCCTACTATTTTGGATGAACTATTGTATTTAAAAAAAATTCATAAATCAGTTTTTCATACAGAAATCGAAATATCTCCTCTAAAACTATTGAACAAGATTTATGCAAAAAAATTGGAAACTATTTTTATAAATACTTCTATTGCTTTAAGAATATTTTTACACTACCAATGATCGTCTCTGAAGCAGAGAGAGCTTTTAGTAAATTAGGAAATCAGCTTAAATCAGACTTGGCAGAAGGCTTCAACCGGCCAAGAATGACTTAATTCCCTTGCACTATTATCAATTGAAAATAAACTTGCATCAAAAATTAACTTCGATAACATTATCCATGATTTTGCCAAAAAAAAAAGCAAGAAAAGAAAAATGTATTTAATATAAAATTTAAGTTTAAAATTAAGTGATGATATGTGTTAAAAGAAAAGCGTATACTATACTATATGTATCTAGTTATTTAAAATGTACAAAGATATATTTTTATTCTTTATTATTTATTTATTTCATTATTCATAAATACTTTAAAAAAAATATTGGTTTTCATATTAAACTGCAGTAAATTAGTGTATATGTATTATAAACTTATTTTAAGGTAACTAAAATAACTGATATATATATATATATATACGAGTATGTAGAGGTTTACAACACCAAAAGAAGCTGTGTAACCAATGTTTTAGGTATCTTTTGTAATAATAAAAATTTAATGTTAGAATTTATATTAAAATTGTTATTAATACTAATATATAACGAGGGCCCGGATTTAGTACTGTACGTTAAAAATTCATGTGGGGGGGGGGCTGCATGTGTATGATAAAATATAACACAAATTTAATAACAGTATATGGTAATATCTGTTTGCTTGATGCAATATATTGCTTTATAATTAACGCAACAAAGTATACTTAGTGGTTTAAATTATATTTCCAGTTTATTAAGTAGGCACACATCTTTAATATTAAAAAAAATAAACTGAAAATTCAATTTTATAACGTAAATAAATGATAACATCGGGTGATAATAACTAATGAATGATAAAGCGTTGCTCTAATATCCTGCGTATAGACTCGTCCCACATGAGATGCGAGACATTATTGCGCACACTCGAATATTGAATATTATACACTTTTGTTAAAGCCCAACAAGATAAGATAATAGAAAAAAAAGATTTAATCTGTAAACTAATATTTTAAATGTTTGCAACGACCTTTATATAAATTACAATTTTAATATATGGTTATACCTACGTAGGTAATACGTTCACAGAACATTGAGATCATTTTTGAATTTTCCCGAATTAAAAATATAATTATTCATCCAGCACTTCAATTTTTGTAAACATGAATAATTATGTTTATAATAATAAATTACTAACTATCATTATTGTTATTAGGTACATTCAAATTTTTAAATATATGTTCTCCGCATGACTCGTGTAAATATGTTTAACTGAAATTTTGAATATTAGAATCTAATTGTATACGCTCCTCCCTCACAAGGTCGTCGGGACATTAAAATAATGGATGTATATGATTATCTATTTTGCTTAGAAGTCTGTAACTTATTAGTAGACACTAGACATTGTAGACACACCATTATTAATATAGCTATTTAATGAGATACGACATGATTTCATGAGTTTTATTTTCATTTCACAAAAATATTCGTAGGTTAGCCAGTATAGATAATTTATAGTAAAATTTTACTAACTCTGTAATAACGATGAATTTATCTAAATTTTTTTATTAACCTACCTATATTAGTATATACCAGAATATGGCTTTTAAACAGTGTTTACTCGGCATATTAAAAACCTATCTGAAATGTTTTTTTTTTTCAAGGAGCCCCACAATTAAATACAAGTACGCGTTGCCAAATATCTATTCATATTTTCTACTCCACCCCTTTTCACCACTATATACCCATGAATGAATACATTTTTTACAATTTGTATGGACATTTTTCATCTAATTTTATACCTATTATATTTTTATAATAGAGATGCCTGTTTTTAATATTTGTCCCAAAAGTTATATGTACGAGTATGATTGATGTAAAGACATAATATGATCATTTTTCTACCAAATATTTCGGCACATTAAATTACTCAAGACCAATAAAAAATATTAAGCATACAAATAAATATGTATCTAGGTTACTACAGATATTAATATATTTTATTTTAATCATTAAGGTAGGTAAAATATAAGAAAATTATAAGAACAATGACTCTATTCTAAGTTTCATTATTTTCTAGGATAGGTACCTAAATAACTTTTACAAAGTAATATACTCGTACTAATTAAATTGAACGTTTGTATCGTCTGAAAATATTGTTGTTCTAAAGTGTGTATAGTTATACAGTTATTTAAAGTTTTTACTTTTTATTACAGTATACCTAAAATTATATAATTTTATATTAATATTACTAATAATCAAATATTTAAAAAAATTATCAAATCTACATTAAGTTTAGAGATATATTATATCAAAGAATGTATATGTATATTATAGTTTTAGATTCTGAGCGGAACGAAAGAGCTAGTGATTTTACAAATATGTTTATTTTTATTTTTTTTTTTTCGTAAATAATTTTTCGACTGGAAGAAGTGTTTCGATCGGTACATATTGACTCATTTTCTGGTTATAAATTTCATCAGGAAGTCATTTTAAGGAGGTCATTTTTCGATAAGCCTGTAAGAAAAAACTACCGAAAACTGGTGAAAAAAAACTGATTTTATAGTTATTTCCTTGTAATTTTGAAATTCATGACATTTTTACGTATAGATAGTAAGTATTTTACTATACTATACTATATACGTCATACTTAATATAATATTTTTTTTGTACATTTTTTTAAAACGCTTTTGTGATAGTGATAATTCACCGAACTCTGTTCATAGTCATTTTATCGAAAGTAATGATTTATTATTGCTTTTTTAAATTCAATATATATCCACTATCTGGAGTATTCTATTCTGGACGAACCATGTGCTTCGATACCTATTACTGACCGGAATTTCAAAATTCAAGACGCTTGAACAATGCCAATTTATACGCCTACAGTAATATTTATATAGGTTCAATATAGGTAATTACGTACATATTTTGAAAATATTGAAATTAATAATAGTGGTGGAACCTATTTATTGGTAGTTCAAACTTTTTGATTCAGGTAATACAATTTTTTTTTCTAATACGAGTTGGTGCTTTGTAATAGAAATTAGTTCTTGCTAGGAATTCAACTTATTATTAGGCTATTGGTATACTTATAGGTATTACATTGGAAGGATTCCCTTCTGAGCTTATAAGTACCCAAGTACGTTAAAAGGTTCGAGTATAATATCTAAGCCAGATGCTCTAGACTCAGTGGCGTATTTTCAATTTCTCTCTGGGGGGGGGGGGTTATACAAAACATTGAAGTAATATAAAATAATATAATATTTCAAATTCAACTATATTATCAAAATAAATCAAATAAAACTTAGTATAATATATAATAAAGTAATATCTAGAGTAATAACTGTAAAGACTGTAAACGTAAATATAACCGCACGAATGTGAATCCAGACTGATAATTTTTCGACCAAGAGACAAGTAATATGCTATTGGTAGTACTAGGAATTTTCTTTATCGATTCTTAGATTTATCCATATTGATACATATGTCTACAATCCATATGTCTACAAGTATGATGATGGGGTATAATATAATAATATAAATTTACTAATGTACAAATAATATTTGTATTAGATATTTGTATAACCTTATTTTATCTTTTTTTTTTTTGGTCCTGGGGGGGTTAACCCCCCCCCCCGTAAATACGCCACTGGGCCTTTAGTTGTAATAACTATTTTTAAAGTAAAAATAAGGAGGAACTCCGGCCGTGATTGCGGTCCAGCGGCGATGGCTTTAAAAGGGTTTTCCACAGATTTTCGAAAAAAAAAAAAAAAATTTTAAACTGGGGAAGTCAGGGCAGTTCTGTACAATAGGCAAAACTGTGTGATGAGGATTTAACAATAATAATCAATTCATTTTTTAAAATGTATGAAATTTGATTTTCTATCTGCATGGAAATCATCAATTTATTGATATCAGTAATTACACTGATCTGTTTTTGCACAAATTCTCGTTCAAATACACATATCTCGTATTTTGTATTATGATTATTATTATTGATTTTACAATGATGTTTATTTTTATTTTTCTATAAGCAGTTTTTTAGACAGAATGAGTAGAGTAGGAGTTCTAGGGATAAAGATGTTTTTTGATAGAAAATTCATTGGTACTTTTAAGTACTTTCGTTGGTACTTTTAAGAGGTAATTTTTGATTTTTTCAAATTTTTTCATAAGCGCAAATAAAAATTACCTTTTATACGGTGTATGCAGTATTTTATAAAATACGTAGGACAAATAGTAAAATAACAAATGTAATTGTCGTGGCAACCATTTTTTTGTAAATTGGCTATTTAAAGGTCAAATAAGTTTAGGCATAGGGAAAGTGGTACCCACATCACTCAGCACAAGTTGCTGCAATAGCTATCCCATGGTCTTTGTTGATTGTTGGGGTCTGGTCTTCCAGGTTTAGGGCTTAGTGTAGGGTTGACAACCCTACCTAGTAAAAAACTTATTGTTATGATATCACAAATGTCGAAGCCTTAGATAATAGATCATGGACTTAAGACTTGAAAATGGAAACGGAATGCAGAATCAAGGATAGCGACTTAGAATGTGACAAGCCTTTTTAGAACTGGCGCATGCCAAAATTTAACAGACGTATTAAACACATAAAAGATAGCTGTTGTACCAATACAGGAAGTAAGATGATTAGACGCGGGTCAAAGATGTCGGTGAATATGTAATACTCTATTCCAGAACATAGAATACGCATCATTTTAGAAGTGGTTTCGCGGTGCAAAAAAAAAATCTAGTACCACACATTATAGAGTTTAGGCCGTTATCAGAAAGACTCTCAGTACTTATGATAGATACGAAGCCGACAAATACATGCATAGTGAACGTAGGTACACGCTCCAACGGAAGTTAATGATCACAATGAAAAAGATGACTTCTATGAGGAACTAACGAGAGTATATGAGGGAATACGAAAAGATGCAATAAAGATAGTGATGTTCGATATTAATGCAAAGTGCGATATAGAGAATCACAATATATTCCCGAGATTGGAAAAGAAAGTCTGCATGAACGTTGCAACGGGTGATAAGGGTGGCCTTATCATAAATATTACCATGGGGTGGATACTATCAGCACTGCTCAATGCTAAACATATTATTGATAGTTCAGAATATTATGGTATAAACCTATTGTTTTGTGGTATAAATAAACACAGTATAAACAATGATAAAATCGCATTCGAAAAGATTTTGCCGCTGTCTTATACTGCCTGTGTAAATTCTTATCAGTGCGACCACTCTGATTTTTATTCTTTGATAGTACTCTTAAACATATCCTGTTTAACGTTATAGTTTGATTGAATTAGTAATCTCTTATATTATGTTGTTTATAAATCACATACAGTGTTCTTCTGATGCTATTCATATACACGTCACAATACATAATATAATATTCGAAAACCCATTTTGTACAACACGTCATATTATTATATAGCCTTGATCTCACAGGCGTGACCACCAGATTTCATCTACAATGGCAGCATACGATTGATGATCGGCGACAAAAATTGTTCTGAAGCCTTTTCATTTTGTTACTTTGATTTTAAAACCAGTCGTAAAATATTGTGGTAGAGTAATTTATATGGATGGTTTTAAATTGTGTGTATTATGTACGTAAACTTGATGTTATTTTAGTTAGGTAGGTACCTGATCATTTTTTGAAGAAATTTTGTACTTATTAATCACTTATCTATCCAAAATAGTCTATGTATCCACTAAAAAAAATTAATTATAATACATTTAACCATAAACCATAAATTGAAGTCTAATATCAATACAATTGAGTAATATTATACACTTGGTTTAGCGTCCTGTTTACAGGACAATATGCATATGCGTTATTTTACCGTAAAAACTATTTTGAGAGAAAAATGTTTTCTCGGGTTGTAGTCGTAGTTAAGAAACCTATATTTTACACAATATTACCAAAATGAAATATATTGTAATTTAATCCTAGTTTTCTTTTTAATTAATCTACGAGGTACCTTTAATACATTTAATGTTTGTAATATAACGTGGTAGCGCATGGACTTTGATGATTTTATATCTGATAAACAAGCGAATAATCTACAATAGTATCTGATCGAGTAGAAGATTCTTTAATGAATTGCTAATTGTACGAGCTGTATGAGCTGTGTGTAATGCGCTATAGTGGATAAAATCGAAAATCGAATCAGTTATATGAAAATTGAAATTACTAACATGTTAAATCAATTACCTAATGAATAAATAATACATCTAGGTATACTTATATAATATAACATTTGTGTAATGCACGAATAAATGTGTTTTAGAATTTTCATATTGTGTAAGTACAAGACGGATATTTTCATTTCCATGTTTTAAAAATAATTATATAAATATATATATATATATATTTGGTTACATTTAACTCAAGGTCAATAATTTACAAGATTATTTAACAAGATTATTTTAATTAAGAAAAAAATAATAATAAAAACAACGTGTTTATAATGTATCTAAATACACTTCGAAAATTAGGTATATTATACAATGTAATGTGTACACGGTATAGTTTAATATAGATACTATAATATAATATAATACAGAGTTGGAAATATAATTTGATACTGTTGAATTTTAATACATTTTATACAATCAGAATGACAATGTCTCAATATTGTGAATAAATGTGAAAATTAACTTCTATATAGGTTGCCAGTTATTGTATAGATAATGGATGTTGCTAAATTCGTACATTTATTTATATATTTACACATATTTGCTGCATTTATATTGGCACATTCGTTAATTTATCGTAACTCGTATTTTAATATATTATAATTATATATTATTATTATTATTATTATTGTTATTATAATAATTTGCTTTAAGTCCGATATTCCGATTTATATTTTTTTACAGTTTGAACAAGTTTGATATTTTTCATCATTTTTAGTTGGTATCTAAATGTCGATTGATCGATTACGTTTCAGTTGTTTCAGCAATATTAAACTACCCATCATCTAAACCAAAGGATATAGGTATAATAATATACGTTATTATGTGATAGGTACCTATAAAAGTTGTCCAACGCATTATCTAACTGATAAACAATGATTGTATATTTAGCTAATAATATATTGTAAACTAACAATAGCTTGTAGCAAAATACAAAGTGCATATGTATTGTACTATCAGGTTTTCTCTCTAAAAAAAAAAAAAAAAGGAGAATTTGGAAAAATGACAATTAAATAACAGTTTTTGTTATATAACTGTTCAGTACAATTAATTTTCGAGGAAAACTACGAAAAATACAAATATAATACAATATAATACCTATAACACGAAACACCACAACAAAGAGTAAATAAATTGTAAAAGTGCGGGCTGAGAGTAAAAAGATTCTATCTCGGCATTTTAAAATTGTTCAGGAAAGCATTTTTAAATTTATATCGTACATACACCTTAATATTGATTTAGAACATTTCGATTCGCTGTTACTCATTGAATAATGATTCGAATTAGTCCATTCCGAATTCAAAATACAGCCCATATGAAAATTAATAATTGGGTACAAAAAAGTATTTTTTCAAAAATTGGTGATATAGAACCTTTTTACTGTGAGCCCGCGAATTTAAGGACGAAAATATTTCAGAGAGGTATTATACTTATTACGACGTCCCAATTTCTACTTGATTATTATTCATAAGAATATTAAAATAATAATTAATAACATATAATATTATATATTATCACTTATACGTATTATTCTTCACTTACATTTAATATATTTATTTATTTAAGTACATATTTTATAGTTTTCATTAATTACATTATTTATTTTATAAATTTTTAATTTGATTAAGAAATAGATCTGATGTAAATTTAAATGGTCTGAAATAAACTAAATATAATTTTAGATCTAAATTAGACTAGAGGCGGGCATATTGGCTGTCTAATAAATTATAATAACAGGTACAGTAATAAAGTTTTAGAAGAAAAAATATTACACCAATAATATTTTCTTTTAAATAAATAAATAAGAAAAATATTAAATTAAACTTTTGTACTTCATTTTATCTATCTATTACAAAATATATGAAAGATTTTTCTGTTGTGACGACTTATGATTATTAGTAAACAAAAAATAATTATCATAAAGAATATATTTTTTTTATAAGAATTTATTTTTATAATAAACTTTTGCTAATTTTTTTAACAAGATGTTGTTCATCTTCAATTATATTGTGTCCTTTTTCATGCATCCATTCATCTTGAACAAACTTTGACATATAATTCCGTATACCATCCGGCAATATTACCACAAGTGTTTGATCTTTTTTCATGGACTTTGCTACTTGAAGAGCAACATACATTGCTGAACCACTGCTTCCACCTAAATTATACCATAAATTATTATTTTTAATATCTACATTCTACTACTGCAAAAATTATAATTTTTTAATTAATCATTACCACATAACAAGCCTTCTTCACGTGCCAACCTTCTAGCCATGGGAAATGCTTGTTTATCATCCGTCTTGATCCATTCATCTACAACTGACCTATCTGTAACATAATTTATATAAATTTCACTGGTTAGTTATAAAATAAAAATAAATGTACAATATTTACCCAATACTGTTGGCACAAAATCATAACCAATGCCTTCTACATCATATGTGTTCACATCTGTTTCATTAATACTTTCAGGCAATGCCAAAATGCTACCATAAGGATCAGCTGCTATTATACGACATTTCTCTCCAAGTACTTGTTTCATCTTCCTACCAATACCAGTAATTGTACCACCTGTACCTGTACCAGCGACTACAGCATCTACTTTATAGTTTGTTTGTTCTAATATTTCCTGGCCAGTTGTATCAAAATGTGCAAGTGGATTATATTTGTTACGATACTAAAACAACAACAATCAATGTATTGATAATAATTAAGCAATGAAAGTGTACT
Source organism: Pemphigus obesinymphae (assembly GCA_025469235.1). Lineage (NCBI taxonomy): Eukaryota > Metazoa > Arthropoda > Insecta > Hemiptera > Aphididae > Pemphigus > Pemphigus obesinymphae. Next base: position 11,213 of record JAIPRL010005033.1, read on the forward strand.
GCTAATGACCAAATTGTCGAATAGTAAAATCAATAAAATAAAAATATTATGAAGACATAAATTAATAATTATTACTTGTATACTAAAAGCTAATAAATACTATAAAACAATAGTTAGTAATACACACAATTAATACACTTTGAAAGTACTACATAAAATACAAGAAATTTATAATTCTTTTTAATATAAGAGAATCCATATAATTATTATTTCTACAATATATGTTAGTTCAAAGTATATAGTAATGGAATTTTAATATAATGCCTATGAATTTTATTGGCGGTATGATATGGTGTTTCATGAGACCGCGGTCTCGATAACTTATTGGGGGTGGGTGGTACCCAGTGGGATATACTTAAGGTCTGTCAGATTGGGGTGGTGGGTGGGTATTGAGTTATGATTATTTTTGTAATTTTAGCATACGCCTGTAGCAAGTTTATCATATTATATTATGATTATCCTTGCCCTGTTACCTGTCTAGTTTGTACTTTAAAGAGGTCATTTTTCGATTTCCCTAGACTCCCAGTTTTAAATATTGTTATAAATTGGAAAATTATAATTTGAGAAACTTAAAATTTACATTAATTTTTACTATAGCACGCGTGTTTTGTGTTTTTATACAATTTTGAAATTCGATTATTTTTTATATCTAATGATGTTGTTATATAAAATAATTTATATATTTTTACATATAATTTATATATATATATATATATTATATATTAATATAATTTTATATAATTTTTATTATTAATTAATTTAATTATACCATGTTAAGTTAATTGTTAAGTGCCACTCAAATATAGTAGGTATTCACTAATTAGTCCAGTGGCGGTTATCCTATACTTCAAGTGTTGCTTCAGCAACCCTATAAAATTGAGGTGGGTGGGTGACGGATGCTGGATCCTGGTAGTCAACGTAAATGATTATGAATAAACTATTATTACTCGACTTATAAATGAAAAATATTATTATATTATTATAATATAAATATATTTGGTCAATTGGTATGTATTAGCATTGATTTTATCAACAGTATTAGGTATTTAGGTAATAAAGTAAATAATGGAAATATGTCAGATATAGTTGGAACCTCGGAAAATAACTATACCTATATATAAATATATATTATATAGGTAATAGCATTAATTATATATCAATGGTAATAGTAAAGTAATAGTGTACGACCCACGGGTAATAGCCATCTGCTATATATTTTGTTTAAAAGACTAAATTTATAAATAGAAGGTATTGTTATTGCCTTATCGGATTTATTCGTACACTCAATATCCCGACTCCTGATCAAAGTTCACCTGACGAGTGATGGCCGACGACAATATAATATTCCAATTTAAAAAACTTAGGTTTTGTCATGTTCAATTATCTTTTTCTATTTGTTACTTTATGTATGTACTAAATCTGCTAAATCTGACTATAATATAATTTGTGCGCGTGTTATTTTGTAGTTAATATTTTACTATTTTAGTAAATATAATAAGTAATATATATAATATAATAGTATATATATCATAATATACTTTTAATATGAACTCCACAGACATTTGTGAATGTGGTAAGCAACGCTGTGAAATGAACAAAAACTAATTGGACAAGTCATCTTAATTTTTGTAAAAAGAAAAAAGGAAGTTCTAACAATACTAATAATAGTGTAACCAAATTTTTTAAGACTGAAACACGTACAGCAAGTAAGCTTTTATTATTTATGTTCAATATTGTTAAAATTAATATTTAGTATAGGTAATAGCATTGATTATTTTACGTATTAGGTAGACATTTATATAGGTACCTAATAAATAATGCCTTAATGGTAATTGTAGTTAACCTGTATGTGGTGTAATAAAATGTATTATGTAGACCCTAGCTGTAAATATAGGTACATTCAGTTTTTAATTATTATGTTCTTTTCAGCTTTAACACGTTGACTGCGCATGTATTTTCAAGGTGTTTCGCCCAGTGCGCATATTCATTATTAAATTAATTTAATTTTGCTACTAATAAAAAAGTTTCCATATGTGTTCAATAAAAATTTTTTTCAAGTTTTTTCAAGTTTGGGCTTTTGAACTTTTAGGACGCCAATTGGCGTCGTGAGGGTCCGGGAAAATATTTTTTGTACAGTGCGCATGGACGCCAATTGGCGTTTTCAGATTTTTTAAATAATTTTTATTAGCATTAACTTTTTTTGCTATATTATGGATAATATTAATAATACAGTAAACAAAATTAATGTTAATATATTATATTTAAAAATAACACAATGTATAGGTATAGGTTAAATAAATAATAAAAACAAAATGTTGAAATATATGTTTACTTTCTTAGCAAAACAAAATAAAAATTATTACTTTCAAATAAAAAAAAATTACAAAATTAAAACTTTTATAATAAAACTGAATCTTTATAAAATCAGAATATTTAATATGTTTACTTTCATAAAAAACATATGACAATATACATAGATATTACGTGATAAACATCAAATAATAACAACAAAATATTTGTTCAGAATATTACTTATAACAGCCAAAATTGCAACATATGCGGGTACGGTGCATGTATATATATTTAAAAATATCCTACGACGACGCTACCCAAACATCAAATTTCCCCAAGCCACGCACATTAAACGAGAGCTCATTTATCGAATATATATATAGGACACCAATTGGCATCCGTGCGCAGTCAATGTGTTAAACTTATTTAAATTGTTTATCGTACAAAATAGATTTGTGTTAAAATCTGAAAATTAACCTTATGGGTAGAAAATATTTGGGTATACTATTTGGATATAATTTTTACAACTATATTTTTTCATTTTTTCCTATTTTCATATAGGAAGGTATAGCGTAGGTATACCTATTATAAATAACTATATTCATATAGTAATACTATAACTGATGTATCCAAAAATTATTATAATTAGATTCATCATTTACCTACATTTTAAATTTATTATTGGGTAGGTACCTACTTATTTATTAATAGATAGGTATTTAAACTATAAATTTAACCAAAACGCTACATATCATGATTTTTCAAATTGTCTATATTATAATATATAGATCAAAAAAATCAGGTTGTAGCATTTTTGAAAATATAATTTTAATTTTTTCATAATCTATTTTATTAAAAAATTATGTTCTAAAAATTGAGCACACTTCAATTTGAAAACCTATATCATATATTCATATCATCATAAGCACTTGGTAGAAACTAATGAGAGTGTAAATATTCTCATAATTCATAAACCCTTGGGAGACTTTGCTTCACCTCTCACACCTCCCTAAAATATCTAATTATTTATTATAAATATCTATATATATATAGTTCTAAAATCAATGGTAATACTAATGTTTTTAATCAAATTAAAAATTTCAAATTTTTTATTGTCTAAACATAACCAATCATCAAATCATCTGTACCAAATACATTTAAATTAGCTAATTTAGGGGAAAAAAAGTGAGAACCAACTCCAGTTTACGCCCCAAACGATTTTTAAAATTTTTCTTTGCTTAAAATATGTGTTTTTAGGATTTTTATCGGGCGGATTTACTTTCGAAGTTATTGGCAAAAAACTATTTTTCCCATAATTATGTATTTTTAGATTCAGACAACTGCAACAGTGCAAACAGAATTTAATTATTACACATACTTTTATTGTTATAACTCAAAAACCATGAAAAGTACCTATTTACTTAATAAAAAGGGTGATGTCCAAAATCCGTTAAAAATCAACTTTTTGAATATTTCTTTCAATCCAGTCTTATTTAGTGTATTATTTACTTAAAGTTATTTTACATAGGGTAAATTTGGATATTTTACTTTTTTTGGAGTTACGATCGATTTTCATTTTAAAATAAATGAATGTCACAAGTTTGGAAAAATAACTTATTTTATTACATAAAAGCAAATTTTTATTTTTTATTTTAATAGATAGTATATTTATGACTACTAATTATATTACTTATTACAATAATTCGGAGCATATTATTGTATTGTATGAAATATTTTCAATTGAATGACAGCTACTGGCTCCGGTCACCACACTCGAGGTCCTACAGACTTCTCGACTTGGGAACTCTGCCCCCAAATCCCCTCCCCCCCCCCCGGAAAGGAAATTAGCAACCTAAGGGGGGCCCTTTCAGGATCCCTTGAATATAGAATGGGTACTGTTCCTACCCTTCGGGTAGACCTACAACCTAACAGGCGAACCCTCGCTAAAAATTATGAAATTTCAAAGAATAAAATAAAAATAAAAAATTCTGTAGATAATAGTAAAGTAGGTACTAAAGTGGTTTATCTGTAAAACTTGGTGTTTTGTCTAATAATTATTATATTTAATATGTTATTAAAAACAACACACAAATTCGAAATGCATTATTTATTACACATTTTGTACTCCACATTTTGCTCTAAAATATACTATTTTGAATTCTGCTATATAGCACTACATAAAATATAATTTACTTAAATATTTTTCTATTGTCTATGGGTGAAAAATACTTCTGCCCCCTCAAAAAAATCCTCGTGGATGCATGCCCCCCCCCCAAATGCCGCCTCACTATGTTTATCATGTTATATCTTGAATATGTAATGATATTTAGTATTTTCTTGATACTGTTCACAAAAATAATATAAGTAGGTACCTAAACCTACATGGGTACAAGCTATATATTTTATCTGTATACATAAGTTATCTTCATAAATATGATTCAGTTTTTGTGTTAATGAAATATATATATAAATAATTACATTGTATAAAATATAATATAGATCTGTTTGGGGAACCTGCAGACAGACAACGTTTATCTCTTATACATAGTTCTACAAATAAAACTGGTATGTATTACAATTTATATGTGTGTGCTCTTAAACAAATTATTTATTTACCAATTATTTTAAAATTACTAATATTTTATTAATGTTGTTTAAATTATATATATTTAAATGAGTCAGACCAGAGTATCTCTGTAGCATCTGTTGTACATCAATGTTTGGATAGTAAATTTGATATTGAAGAAATTGGTCAGATTGCAGAGAGACCAGCCTTCGGTCAAAATAATAACAATATTGAAGGTACGAATTACGGAAATGATCCAGGAACCTGGCCGTCCACAATTTCAAAATCTTTGAGAAGTTATTTCTATGAACTTGATTCGTGTCAACCAATTAAGCCAGATTTGGTTGATGGCTTTCCAAAAATAATTAACTCCTCAGGAAAATCAAGATGTTTTCATGAATGTTACTACGAAAAAACTTTATTGGATGGTATAATTGTAAAACGTTTATGATAACCTTAAATAGAGTGTTTTGTATAACCTGTAAAATTTTTGGTCTACCAAAAGCTCAACGAACTACTTTTGCATTAGAAGGAAGTTAAATTTACCAGAATATCAAGAGAAACCTAGAGCAACATGAAATTTCAATAGAACATATTCAAGCTGAAATTAACCATAGTTTGTATACCAGTAACATTCGTATAGATGCACAGATAATGCACTCAAAAACAGAACGGTCTCAGAAAATCGAGAAATTGTAAAAGTGATTATTAATATATTACTCTATTTAGCAAGACAAAATATAGCTTTAAGAGGTCACGATGAAAGTTATACATCAATTAACCAAGGCAATTTTTTAAAGCTCTTGAATGTGTTTTCTGAATTCCATACTATTCTACAGTGCCATTTAGATAAAATATGTAACAGTATGAAAACAAACAGATTAACGTTCCTATCACTGACATTCAAAATTTCCTTCTTAATATTTTAGCTGAACAGGTGCGTTCTAAGATATTGAAGGAAGTTCAACAAGCTGGACTTTTTGCTATTATCATTGATACAACTACTGATGTAACTAAACTAGTACAAATGTTATGTTGTTTGGTACATAAATAAGGAAGGTCAGATACAAGAACGCCTTATTGCATTATCAACAGCTCTAGATTCTTCTGGATTAGGAATATTTAATGTATTTCTTCTATCACTGAAAAACATCAAATTAATTAGAAGACTCAATTGTGTGCCTAAACATATGATGGTGCAGTATCAATGCAAGGCCAATATTCTGGTCTTCGAACACGGATTCAACAAGTAAACCCCAAAGCTTTGTATGTATGGTGTTTTGCACATCAACTTAATTTGGTAATAGTTGACATGTGTGACTGCTGTACAGATACTAAAGTATTTCTTGGTAATGTTCAATCAATTAATGATTTTATGCGAGCTCAAAAAAGAACAGCAGAGTTTATAAAATACAAAAAAGAATTCTATCCGAAATTGAGATTGCATCGGGTAAAACATTTTTCAAAAACTAGATGGTCATCTTATGACTGAGCAATTATTGTCATTTTTGAAAAATTTAAAGCTTTAATCTAAACCTTAAATTATTTATCAACTGCATCTGACTCAGACCGAGAGACATCATGTAATGCATCTAGTTTAGTGTCAATAATTGGTACATTTAAATTTGTATTTACAATGTTATTTATGCTGAAAATATTTTCTATAACCACTCCATTGTCAAAATATCTACAGTCAAAAAAATTAGACTTCATCCAGGCTATAGTACTAATTGATAAAGCTAAAAAAAGCTTAAATAATTTAAGAGCAGATGAAGCATTTTTTAAACTTTTTAAAAAAGCACAGCAATTCGCGAAAGATAATAATTTGGTTGAAACAGGTTTCAAAGAAATCCGAATTCGAAAAATAAAACGCATGTATGATGAAATTGTTGAGGACGAACTTCAATTCTCAGCATGTGATCATTTTAAAACTACAGTCTATTTTCCTGTCTTAGATAGAATCATTGTATCAATTTCAAATAGATTTAATGAATCAAGAGGAATATTAAATGACCCAAGTATTTTATCACCAGCTTATATCATATCATATGGAAAAGAAAGTAGTCCAAATATACCTGTTGATGCATTTAAAGCAGTTTGTAAGTGGTTACCAAAACTTGATTCAAGTGCATTAAAAAATTAATACTTGTTATTAAGCAAGTCTATAAGTGGTCTTATAGATGGGATTTCTCCTCATTTTTTACATAAGAATAAAAACAAAGAAAAGGATTATAATATAGAATACAGCAAAGAAGAACACAGTGAGGAAGAAGAAGATAGCGAGGAAGAAAAAGATAGTGAGGAAGAAGAAAAAAGTATTAATAATAATTTAAAAATCAATACAGAAAATATACTCCAAGTGTTATCACATTATGGATCATGCCAAAGTTTCCCTAATTTATATTATGCTTATAAAGCATTAGTCACAATTCCAACATCTTCTGCAAGTGCAGAACGAGCATTTTCTAAGGTAATTTTTTCAATACTACTTTAGTCTGTACCAAATATCTTGGCAGAAATTTTTAATAGGGTTCATAAACCGTGTCTATTTAATTATTTAAATTAATGCTGACTATATTTTTTGTAAAATAATATATAAGAAATCCTTAAACATTTTTTGATACTGATTAATTAGGCAATAGGTATAATTAATTAAATATGTTAATATTATATTTTAAAATATAATAATTATATATATATAAAAAAAAATATGTAAATGTTCATTTCAAAGGAACTTTAGTATCCAAGATATCTTCATTTTAGTATAGATTTTAATAAATTGTTGTTATTATACATTATTAATATTAGTTTTATATTTTGTAGGTAAAATTGATAAAAACAAGGTTAAGATCCACAACAGGAGAAGGCATATTAGAAAGTTTAATGATACTTAACTGTGAAAATTATATAATTATTAATTATAAAGAAGCTATTGATGAATTTGCCACAACATCAAATTTATTAAAAGAAAGTTTACTATTTAAATAGGTAATAAGTACCTAGTACATTTAAAAATGTAATTTAATTTTTTTTTTGTACATTAGGTGAATACCTACCTAATATAAATAAACTTATAATTTTTAATTTTAATATTAATATATGGGTAAATTTAAAAATAATTATAATATAATAATAAAAATGAGTGATTGTGTGATAACTGAAAATTAATAATTGATACGATATACTTGGGGTGAAAAAAACCTTAAAGCTTGACCAGAGCTGTCCCGAAAAACTATTTTTTTAGTTTAGGCGAGGGTGGGTGGGGGGTATATGTGTCCCAAAAATACCGACAAATACATCTTTAAAACATTAATAAGTAAAAAAAAAAAGAAAAGGTTATCAACATTCTGTTTTTACCGATTCAAACCTTCAAATTGCCGAATGGTGTTTTGGGGCGATACGACCCCCCCCCAAAACTCCCTATCGTGACGACCCTGAGTCTGGATAACAAAATTGGGGAGGGGGTAGTAAGTGAAAAAATATTATTGGTCTCGTGACTTTAAATTCTTCGTGCCGCCACTGCTATAGTCTATGGTTTTTAACAACATTTTTTAATATTCGATATTCAAGTATACACCATTACATATAGGTTATATTTATATGTGTCTCGCGTCTCCTCCACTGTTATCACACATATACACACAGTATGTTATTGTTTCAGGCTGCAGTTTTTGTTTTTCGTATCATTTTATACATTGTTGTTGTGTAGAATATACTTCAAGTACAGTACTTGTATGTGTTACCGTTACGCACAATAAATATTTTAAAATCAAAAGAAATGTCTAAAAAAAGAAAATCGCTAACCTTATTGAGTTATTTCATAAAAAATGCAAGTATATGCACCTATATAAACTATGAAGTGTATTTAATTTAGTTTCTACTGTCCAACTAATACGTTATAAATATAATTACTAGGTAATATAGAATACTAGAATACCTAATATTAAAATTTACTATAATATAAATTAGGTATAAATAAATAAAATTAATATTTTTATTTTTATTATTATTAATAGATATCTGCAGTTCATTTACAAATTATAAAAATATAAGTTTAGGAGAGAAGTGGCCACAATGAGACACTAGACACTCAAAATTATTTTTCAAATAAAAATTTAAATTTTAATAATATTTAATTAAATTGTATGTAGATAGATATAAGACATTATGTAGTATTTAAAAACACAAATAAATGTAGTTATTTATTTAAATGTCAACCTAAAACACTTTTTAAAAAAAATAACAAAGTATCTCACTGTGGTCAAGCCTTGTGTACACTAAGGCAGGGCAATATGATATTGGGCATAATATGCATGAGACATAATATGAAATAAACAAAATAGGAAGGTAATAACTAATATTTATAATTTAATCACCTCATCACATCTTTTTTTTTCTTTGATATCTATAAAATACACAGTGATACGGAGGTAGTCTTATAAAAAATACTTTCAAAATGGTATTAAATAAAAATGTCTTTAATAATGTATTTGAATAGGTACTTATAACATTTAAATACTTTACAATAAAATATTAAAATATAAATTCAACAAATAAAAAAATAAAATGCATATTTTTTATTAGGTAATTCTTTTACCAGTACTTTTCTGTTATCTCGACTATCTTAGGTGCACAATCGCATTTATAAATATAAATAATTATTACATTTATATAAATATTAATATATATTAATTATTACTATTATATTATATTATATATATTTAATATAAAATTTTGCATAGAAATATATCGGTAGTTGAGATAAAAAGAGTATCGTTTTAACTTAACCTATTTTATCATACATACTTAGGTATTTATAATAACAATAATGACAAGAAAGTTTGAAGTTTGAACTTAATTTATTATTTATTAATACTTATTATGTTTATTATTAATAAATTGCTTGTTATTTAATTATTATATCTGTACTGCATAGCATCACATATTTAATATAATACTGTACATTTTATTAATACAAAAGGCAATTTATTATTTCCTCCATTCTTCCTTTTAAAATTAAAGGGATTGATTTTATAATACTCGTATTATACAATATATTATATAATATAAGTAGGTTTATTATATATTTATATTTATAGTAATGGTTACTAATAATTTAATTAACTATGCAGTTTAGTAAGTGAAAAGATAACAGAGATCAAACCTAAAAATATAGCCACGGCATCGGCATACCAAACTTATGGAGGATCCTATTTAAATCTCCCCTATATAAAATTATCAGCTCCCCCTATTCCTGCAAATAATAATCTTGGCATCTATATAATTTATTCAAATTTAATGATAACACAAAATATTCTGGATGGATATCCTTAAAACTAATTTGGGGTTTTCTCATTAGATGGAGTATATTAAAAAAAAAATCCTAGCACACATCAATTATTTTTTTAAATATAAAGTAAGTAACCACTAGTTTTGATATAGATTTTGGGTAATTTAAAGTTTTTAAAGTAATTTTGATTTTTAAATTATATAGTTGGGAAAATGAAAACTGGGCGCTAGCAAATGTGTTAGCAACTATTTTTTTCTGATAAGTAGGGGTTCTCAAACGAAGACACGCTTAAGATGCGAGTCACAGGTCTGTGTATAATTTCTGGCCGGCTATGCTTTTGTATAGTTCTTTATTATTTCCTTTTTAGGTTCGTTCTGGGTACAAATGGAACCTTATGGCTATTGTAGTTTTTATTTTAGAGGGGTTGTGGAATATTATCACGATTTTGACATGTATCACTAAAAACTATTTTACGTTACCCTAATGTAAATAAAGTGCCAGGGGCTTTCGCATCAGCAGCCACTTTTCATTCTCCCGATTATAGTATTAAATACAAAATGGTTAAATGGAAAATCAATTTATTACTTTGTATTATAAAATAAAAATACAAATATAAATAGTTATGTTATACTATTATTTTTGTTTTAATTTTCTCCAAAAATTGTTAATAAAGATTTTTTTAATTATATATTAATAAAAATACATAATCTATGACGTTTTTTTATGAATACACTTTATTCGCATGTTATTCATACACTTGTTAAAACTTAAAATTAAATTGATCGAACAAATAATTCCTATATGTCATAGATTATATTATCTTTATTAATTATAATAATAGGTCATCATATACTAAAATCAACCAATTTATCATAAAATTGGAAATACAAAGCCCGATTATACCATGTTGTATGGTATCAGATAAAAACAACTGGGTCAAGTACTACATCCCCTGAAGACCTGATTTTGATATGTTGCATGTGTATCGACAAAGATAAACATACCAAAAGACAAATATTATATAAATGGTTTATATTCATTAGCCATATTTAAATTTAAAACACTATACGATTATACAATTGTATATTGAACATTTAACAAGTTTTATTGTACAAATTTTAGGTATATTTTAAAAATATTATTATGTTATATTTTACAGTATACAAATGAGTTTTTACTCACCTGATCAAGTATTATAGTATTTTCAGGATTATCCAAGTGTAATTTATGTGCTACTCGTATCAAACCAGACAAGTCATCAAATGCAGCTGTTGTAGGTGTACGTACAATATTTGCACCAAGCAATCGTAAAGCATCTACCTTTTCACGGGACATTTTCATCGGCATAACAACAGTGCATCTATATCCTTTAACTGCAGCAGCCATAGCCAAGCCGATTCCTATAATAAACTATAAATATTTTATATTGGCCTTAGCTATAGGCGAAGAAAAATGAAGTTTGAATTTTTGTTTTTCTACCCTGTCATTTTGCTCATTACTTATAAGAAAGTAATTTGGGTTAAATTTGGTCATGATTACTCATTTTCTTCATGTGCCACATGAGGGTTGAAAATTTGCATAAAAGGGTAGTTTTATGATTTTTCAAATTTAATTAAAAACTATAGCACAGCATAATTTTTCATCATTTTGGAAAAATTAATTTTTATGATTATTATTATTAAAATGGGTCATCATTTTATTTATACAATAAGATTTATGTATTATTTAAATCATGCATATCAAACGTAAAGTATCAACTGGGCCAAAATATTGAATAGAACACTGAAAATAGAATATTTGTGTGCTACAATTGAAAAAAAACATTTTGCATACATATTTTAAAATTGTATTCTTTAAGGCCACATTAAATATTATTACATTATTAAATTTAGATTAGATTAGATTTTATTTAAATTCCAAAAAATTTAATTTAATTAAATTGCATTTGTTAGATATTATTTAAATCATAAAAATAAATATATATATAATTAATGATTATATATGTTTGCAATATCTGAAATTTCTTTTTTCGGAAGAAATCTTGTTAGACAAAGCCACTTTTAACATAGAATTATATAATATATATATATATATATTTTTTTTTTTCTCTTTATTTTCACTTAATTCTCCAATGATCCTGGTGGCTGTGAGCTAAGGGCCATATGCTGTCTGCGGGTTGTGTATTTAACATGCCTGATTAAGTATTACCTATATAATAATTAATAAGCTATATTACAATGGTCGTTATTCAAGTTAATTTTAAGAACTACAGCATAGATATTTATATGACCTAAATTATATAATGTAAACTTTTTTATAAAATAAAATAAAATTTGAAGTTCAATTTAATAAATAAAATATATTTATAGCATATTCCCATAATATGACAAAATATTTTTTCGATTATTTTGACATAGTTTATGAAAGATTACAATTTCAAACAAATGTAAAATGTTAAAATAAATTCTAAATTTAATTGACTGTAAAAATAAAATAATTTAGTAACTATTTCAATAAAGTAGTTGTTACTATTTTATTGTTAGATATATTCTTAATTGTAAGTTATCGAAAAAAAAATCAATACATATTTCATTTTATTTTTAACCACTTGTTAAATATATTTAAATAATAATTATAAAAAATTAATTTTGCTAAAATAGTAAAATATTTTGTATTTTATAATTTTTTTTGGGAAATAATAGGTTTATAAGAAATTATATAAATACTTTTTTTGTTGAAAATTTAATTTTAATTCTATATATTTTTATGTTTTGTATTAAGAGTTTTTAAATAAATTTGAAAATCAATAAAACAACCCTTTTATGCAAATTTTCAATCCCTATAAGGCATATGAAGAGGGTAAGTAATCATGACCAAATTTAACCTAAATTACTTTATTGTTGTAATAAACAAAATGAGGTAGTAAGAAAACAAAATTTCAAGTATTTAAAAGTAAGGGCTACCCTAATATATAGGTATATATATATATTGAGTCGTATTTATTTGTATAAAAAAGCTAAAATGTATTAGTTTGAATACCAGTGTTTCCAGATGATGGTTCAATTATTGTCATTCCCGGTTTTAACAATCCTTGACGTTCAGCATCTTCAACCATTTTCCACCCAATTCTGTCCTTTGTACTACCACCTGGGTTCAAGAACTCACATTTAGCCACTACATACAAAAATTAATATACTTATTATGCATAATATACAAGATTAAAATCATATATATATTTCCAATTAACACTTACAAATGTCACATTTAATACCCTCTGATAGTGGTATTTTATTTAACTTAACTAAAGGTGTATGTCCAATGGCATGTAATATATTTGGCAAAATTGCATTTTTATCATATCTGCAAATTCATAACATAATTAAAAACAAACTGGGAAATTATGCAATTACATAATAAACTTGGTACTTCGTAATTACAAATATAAATATAAAATATTATAATATAGGTATGAGGTGTAATTCAAATTTAAACTAGGACATAAATAAAAAATATTATATAGGTACATGCAATTTGATAATATGTTCTCCAAATTTGATTCCGAATCTTCAACACACTTCAGAGAACAAATCTATTAAATTCATGTCTAATGAATGAAAAATGAACATAGAATTTATTATATGTGAAGTGAATGCAAACTCTTACTTATTTAGATCCCAAGGATACTATTGTTTTATTAATGAATATTTTTCTTTTTTTTATTAATGGTACCTATCTATTATGTATCCATTGATTACAAATACAAATAAGTAATGACATTAATATAAATATTTATAATTAATAATGTAATGAAACAATATTATAATAACATATGTATAATTATACATATTTTACATGGAATAAAAATTATACTTTTCAAAATATAAAATAACAATAATTAAAAAAAACCTTAATTTATTAATTATTGTTCTCACTAGGTTGAGGTCAAGTTAATAATTCAGAATGCCGTTTCTCTTAGCTCAAAATTATTAAAATGCATTTGGATCTGATTATTCGGAGTTCTGAGCAAAGATCGGTATCTATAACAATAATGAAAAATAGGTAACTATAACTACTACATTTGTTATTTCCACTGCATTCATAAAATATTTTTGTTATAGAAGGTAGTTTTCCTTTACATTTTAGTACACAGTCTGTGTTTTGTACTGATAATGGTAATTTTTTTACTGAAATACATATTTGCTTACAATAAACAGTAAATTTTTGAGAATTTGGGTTTTATTTTATTCATATAATTTATCCACAAGTACTCAAATTATAAACCTTAGTAGGCACTTACATCAACATTTCAAAAATTAAGTTTTACTAACACTGAAATAAGAAATAATTCTTTGTCTTGTTCTTAAACAGTATTCCCTACAATTATGTTATTAATATAAATAAGAAAATAAGAATGAAATATAATATAGGTATATTTAGCAATATGCTAAATTATCATAAATATGAAGAAATAACTCAAAATTGTTTTCATGAAAATGTACAATACTAATAATTAATAAAAAAATTTGAGCATTGTTATTTTTCCGTCAGCTTTTATAATAATTATTATGGTAATTGTTTTGTCGTTTTTTGTGGTTTCTTTGTTCTTTAATAATATTTTTCTATATTACTACTAATTATGAATGAAATAATCAAAATTGCTAATTTAGAAATAATTGTAATTTATTTTGGAAAAAATTTTAAAAACTAAAGAACATTATTAATAAATAATATAAAAAGTATATAAATAAAAGATTCTAGGACATTTTCTTGTTACAGGACATTTCCTTCCCGTAAAAAAAAACTTAATTCGGTAGCACTTATATAAATTAAGCTGGGTTACTCGAACAGTGTTCAAATCGAAAATATTCCACCCTATGCTGCAAAACGCCACATTGAAAAAATAATATTGCAAATTAAATAGGTAGGTACACTTTAAATGTAAATACACACATAGGTAGGAAATGTTGATCTTAAAATTTTATATGGGTAGATAATGTCTTATGGATTGGAGAGAAAATGTTCATATACCTAAAATACTATATACTCTTTAAAATGAAAATAAAAATGCATTTTTGATTCTAAATTATGAAAATATTACATAGATAAGGCTTACCAATAATTTTAAATAATAATCAATAAATAGGTATAATCAATATTAAAATATTAAAATAATCAATAAAATAATGTTTTTATTCACACAACCCAAATTCCTAGTATGACAACCGTTTCTGAATACGATAATATATTTAAAATAAACAACATTATACTTACATATTGTCATTGTGCAAGTGAGGCGAGTCATTTGGGCATAAATCTTGAGTCCACGAACATTGACTTTCACGATCCGGTCTGACTTTGGCAAAATATTGATCTATGTCATAGCCAACGAGTTCTGCTCCATTATAGATTTCTTCTGCCTTTGACTTTTCCGACACTATTACTACAGAGTCGGCCATCGTATGCAAAATTGCCAATCCTACTAAATATCACACTTTAGACACGTCAATAAAATACCTAGATCTACTACTTAATCGACAACCTGTTGATATTTAGTTTGGTAGCAAACCGATAAACAATAGTCGCCAGTAGGATCGTCTTCGTCGTCGTCGCGCGGTACGTCTGAGCGCACTGTCGGACGTCGGTAACCAGAATATGTGCTAGGTGGGAACACTATGGGTAATCAAGCGCGGGGTTGTACGAAACGAAACCGCTTTTGTTCGGGCCGCGGCGCGTTCTCTCACCGGGCTGAGTTATAGGTACTTAATATAATAGGTACTTACTATACCTGCTCGTTAATCAATTGCGACCAAATAAACCGATGACACGTATAATACTGACATATTTGTAGTACAAAAACTATTCGATTAAATATGTAGATACCAAACACATAATATAGAATAATAACTAAATCACGTTTCAACGTTACACTTTTACAAACAAGAGATAATCGAGTGCCAAGACGTGCCGAGACCATACGAATGACCGATAACGATAAGACGGTGCCACCTTGCACTGCTTGCACTGAACTGAAAAAAGGTACCTACCTATATGATACGCACATTGTAATTTTATATTACCTATGTGCCTAGGTACTCTCAATTATCGTCATATTTTTTTTAAGTACAAATGTATAAAGAGTGAACGATATTTGAAAATAAGGTTAATTAATTCGGTGTTGTGATAATTTTTTTTTAGCTCTGGAAGACGTATAATAGGCAAGTATGCAGGGGCGCATTAAGGGGAGGAAAGGGTGCATTTGCCCCGGGCGGCACACCGAACATGGAAATTTGGAATTTTGTATTACATAATAATATAATGTACCTATATCATTTAGTTCTCATATGACAAAGGTTTTTGAAAATTAGTACATTTCCAAAAATTTAATAGGTACTCTTTTTAAAAATGTTGTGGTCAAAATATAAAAATTCTGCTTCCAAAGTACTCTAGTGAAGAACATACAAAATCTTAATCTAAATCCTTAGGTCTAAATCAATGAAATAAATAGGTATATCGCTTTCAACCGCCTTAATAATATATCATATTTAAAATTGTTTTGTCATTGATCGTTTTTGTACGTCATTTTTATTTTATACGAGTACCTACTATCATGAAGTCAATACCAAGTAGTACCTAGTTAAATAAAATGTATATTAATAATAGTGGTTGGTATGACAATGGTGTTCAATGTCCATGTAAGAAACGAGAAATGGCTGCGGCCGAGAAGTACCTACCACGGAAAATACAAAGTTATTTACTTATTTATAAGTTATAACTTATAACTAGGTATGCCGTGCTTTGCACCAGTATATTTTATATTTCTTGTGTTCCCAAATAAATGTTTATCTGTTTATCGAAAATATAAAGTAATATTGGTATAAACTATAAATCAATAATCAATAATAACTTGATCAGAGCCCGAGTTAGGGGGGGGGGGTGACACCCCCCACTCGGCAAAATTATACATTTTCAGACTTTAGTCGGCACATTCACAGATAGAGGGACTAAAAATTATACAAAAACAATTATTATTTATCTAAGGTTTTTCGGCTAAGTCGGCACTCGGCAATTATTGATTTTATCGTAATTTTATTTCATGTTTAATTCGTAAAAATAACCTAGGTACAGTGGCATAATTAGGAATTTGTTATGGGGGGATATTATTTTTTTAATTAGGTTAATGTGGGGGCTCCCCCCCACACCCCCCTTTTCACTGATCTAATTTTTCAAAGCATTTATTATTATAAAATACGTAAATGGGTTTTACTAATAACTAATAAATAAACAACCATAATTTAATTATTTTTTATTTTTAATATATATTTTTAAAATTTATAATATAAATTCCATTTTCCTTGGTTTCTGTGCTAAAATGTCAATAATTTCAACAGGGTTAAATTTAATATTACCATGTACTGCCATCATTGCTAAGCCAGTCAACCGTTCCTAATAAGTTACCATATAACAATTAATTTTATGTAAATTACAAAATTAACAACAGTTATAGTAATATTACGAATTAATATTTACGAAAAATACAAAAGTAATGAGAAACATACGCAGAATATTTTAATGAAAACAGAAATACAAAAAAAAAAACAAATTTAACACGATTACCTACCAATGAAATTATTATAAAAAATTTCGGATTTCCGAAAAAGAGACTATCCGAAATTACCGGGATGTTTGAAATTAAACCATTTGATTTGGCTGTACATAAGGACCTATCTCATATTTTCCTCCATAGGCTCCATATAATAAGGAATCTTTGAATAATAAGGCATTAATGGTATTAATTAAAGGTATTAATTAATACCTAATTCATAATGAGTTAGGCAATGCATGCTACTAGGCATACATTGTAATCTATGATTTGTAGTATTCACTATCATTACAATAGTGTACCTCAAACGATTTTTTTTAAATTGTAGTGTTTCAATTTCTGTTTTGAATTATACTTTAAAAAATACATTTTATATTGATTTTTTCAAGATCTAAATTATATTATATAATAAATGTATATTAGAGGTGGGTCAAACAGTTCGTAAGTTCGAAAAATTGAACCGAACTATAAGAATTCGAACTTGAGTAGAATTGGAGGAGAAGTTCGAACTTGAATGAACTATTTTTGAGCTATTTAAAAATATATTAAAAAAATGAAAACATTTTTTTTTTTTTGCTTATTATTTACGGTTTTAAGGAGGAAGTATTTTTTGTTATTAAAGTACCTATATAATTTGTCGAAAAAAGTTAATAGCTATTATTTTTTTTTACTAATTTAATTTCGAAGTTCGTTTTGGGTTCGGATTTGCTCTTAATCAAACTTTATAACTGAACACGTAAATTTTAGTTCGATTCACCTCTTATATATATTACATATAGATTATATAAATAGGCACTGACTAATAGAAAATACGCATTATTATGTTTGAACAAAGTAAAAATTTAACTTAATAACATTAAACGTTGAAGAATTAAGGTGAAATAAAATACATATATTATGCAAATCTAAAATGTATATGTATATGTATATGTATGAATACCTACAAAAAAAAAAATCATGATATGAATATATATATTTAGCTAGGTATTTTATGAAGAACGTGACAAAATGTGTTTAATGAAGAAAAATGATATTCTTACTATGTATAAAATTATCACAGTACACGTACCAAAATTAACATCAGTTTTGTAGTATCTGCATTAAACCAATACCTATACACAATAATTTTTATATTATTAAATACAATATAAACATTATTACGGGTATATTCGTTACCCGTATAGCCGCATCTCATACAACTATATGCGGGGTTGCGCTTTTATTGCATTGACGTCCGGACGATAATTTGCAGTCCGGCTGTGTATTTCCACAGCGTCCAAATCGCGAAGGATTGTAATCGCCGTGTATAGCCGCTCTAATATAAATCATTGTTATTTCAAAAATGAAATTGGCAACCGCAATATAATATAAATTTTAGGAGTATTACATATTATATGTGGCCATATAGGTACGTGCTCCGAGTATATATAATATAATATAGTTAAATGTTAATGCTTACAACATAGTAGGTACCTATATAAAAAAAAAAATAAATAAATTATAGTATAAATTACGATAATACGACAGAAACCTAAACTATACTTACCATTTTTTCTAAAATTATATCACTTTTGTAAACACTATGCGTCTATTCTACTATAATTCCTATGTTATAACTTATACCTAACTAATATACTGTGATTTGTATTTAAAATCATAATGCTAAATATAGTATATACTTTTAAATTAATAAGTAGGTACATAGTGTATATTATGTGTTATGTTATATAACTTATACCTACTTATCTGATATCACTATATTATTATTTATTATAATATAGGTATAATATGTATTTTTAAATAAAATATAACAATATATTATACAAATAATTTATATATAACAACGCACGCGAATAAATCACCAAGAGTAGATTTATAATTGTATAATATTTTACTTACTTGATAACTACCGTCTGCAGTCCACCGATTGTCAAATCACACGACGACAATATAATAAATGACAAACAAAACCCATAATACGAAATACAAATATCAAACATATAAAGTCCGGACAACCGTCTGCAAGTGAGCTTTTATACTACCTAGTACCTACTATATAAAAATAATTTCTGGAATATTGTTCAAAACGTTTTTATATTACTGTTTTGAAACACGTGATTTTCTATGAATTTGAAAATATATTAAAAATATAGTTATTAATAATATTTTGAACTGATATTATAATTTTTTAATTCAATATTTTCTAAACATTGAATATTTGGGGGGCCCCCCCTCCGTTACTACGCCACTGATAGCCCACAATTAGCAATATAAATAAATACATTTTAAAAAAGTTTACTTTAATTATATACACATTTTTAGCGAACATTTCCCTTAATATATTTCCCTATTTTATTTTTTATGTGTTTAAGTTTATGTACCTACTTTTTCGGCATTAAAAACACTATTGAGAAAATTGAAAAATGACTTCTCCAAAGTACCTACCGGCTTCCGGAAAAACGGTAAATACTCTTACACGAATTGTGGGTATAAATACGTGTTTGAGGAAAGGAATATTTTATCACTGTTTAGAAAAATCATTAGAATAAATCCTAGTATACCTGTATAGGTACGTGTATGTAAATCTATTTGTAATATTTGAATAAAAATAATATGAGGATTTGGTGGGTTCGGGCAGTACAGAGTTTAAACTTGGTGGCTGATTCCCACCCCCTCATGTTTTGCTTAATTCAATATCGGACAGGCGCACGAGCTCCCTTAGAAAAGTCAGTGGCATGAGTTGGTTTTATCGATTTTTTTTTTTTTTTTGAGTCTTTCCGCTTATTTTCCGTTTTAGAAAGCGTTCTTCAATATTTGGAGAAAATACGTCTTTGAATTGTTTTTTTGATCACCTATGGAAAACATTCTAGCTACGTGCCTGAATCGGGCGCGTAAATCCCACTAATAAATTGTGTTTACGATTACATTATTGGATATACCTACTATTATTTATAATACACCATACATTGAAATATGTAAGTACTTATAATATTATAGCCTTAAGTAGTTACACCTACCTACCTACCTATTTACCTATATAATATTATATTGGGGTTTCGTCAATATTCCTCCACCAGAACTATTTTTTTTTATGGAAAAGCCAAAAAGGTATACTGAATAAACGTACATATTTTTTTGGTTATTTAGTATTATCAAATCTTTTTTTATATTGAAATGTATGTTATGATTACATTCTAAATTGTATATTTGAAAAACTAGTAGACGTTTGAAAATTCGAAATAAAGAATATGAATTAAATTTTATTTCTGAAATAATAAAATTTTAAAAAAATTACTCTAAAATTTAATTTAGTCTTAAAATGTAATCATACCATACATTTCGAAATATGTACGTTAATTCAGTATTAAAAAAATTACTTACGTATTTATAATGAAATAAAACATAATAGTTTTAATAATATTTTAATTACACACACATTTTAAAGATAATGACATTTACCAATAGATACCTACATACAATTAGACAACGATAAATGATTCTTTAACATCTGTATTAATATATCTATATTACTTAGTAATCGTTTAAAAATGTGTTTCTTATTATTAGTATATTGAGTATTCTATATGTATTATGTTCATTAATTTTCATATTTTTTGTTTTTTTATTATTCATTTGTAACCTGATGATGACTTACGGTCCAAACTAGTTGTTACTTATAATATATTTTTTTTAATACTCTCGGCACATATTATTTTTTTTTTACACTAGTGGGACGGCATAGCAATAATTATCCGTACACACTGTAGCGGTAACTGTAGCGAGACGGGAACAGGAAATAATACGTAGGTACGTAAAATAAAATATTTTATATAATAAAAATATGTATTACGTAAAATCCATTATTTACACATACATATTTATAATTTATAAATTATTTAAAAAAAAATATGCATACTCTTATAAAAATAAGTAAATATATATTACCTATAAAAATAACAATACATATTAATATAAAATTAGTATATATTATATTTATTTATTATTTATAATTTATATACTATTATATATATATTATTATATTTTATATATAATAGGGTATATGTATGACGTATGACTTTAAAATATTATTATCATTATGTATTATATATAGGTAATACATTATCGATATATATATATATAATATATACGATATATTATAAAATGTATATTGTACCTATATATAATCAAAAAAGTAATATTTTTTTGATTAATATCGAAAAGAAAAATATATAGTTTGATTCACCCATATTCATTTAACTATTATATATTATTATAATTGTCTATACTTATTATGTAAAAAAAAATTTGATACTAGTTGTCAAATAAAGACCCAAGTCTAAACTATACTAATTTAGTACGATTTACGTAAATAAAATAATATTTTATAAATTTAATTTTAAATTAATAAAATTTTTATATATTTAAAAAAATATATAAAATTAATATATATTTTAAAAATATATATTATTTAAAATACATTATTTACACATGAATATTTATAATTTATAAATAAATCAAAAATCAATTAATTTAAAAAAAGTTTTCTTACTCTTATAATAAATATTAATACACAATTAGTATAGGTATATTTATATTTTTATAATATATATTTAATTATTAATATAATTTACATACCTACTATTTTGTACACATGGGTATGGGTATATCGTATACTATGTATTTTGTATGTATTTCTGTTATTTAATGTTAAAAAATATATATACTAAAGAAGTTCCTGTTTAAGTTCATTATTTTATTAGTTTTTATTTTTAAATAGCTCTTTATTAAATAACTTAAAATTGAACTTCATACATATAGGTATATATATTATATAGGTACCTACAAGGCGTAATTTTTTAAACATACGTACCACACGTGCGTCACGCCAGCCCAGCCAATATCGAATTTTCCAATGAAATATTTTGCAATATTTAGTACGTCATTTGTACGTATTTGTACGACCAAATTCAGAACTTGTACGAATTGGGTTAAAAAGTTATAAGCGAAATTCTATGGGCGGGCTAGTGTGACGTTCCACCAACCCGCCCACCCATAAAATCATGAAATCTTCACGTGCAATATTTAGTACGTCATTTGTACGTATTTGTACGGTCAAATTCAGAATTTGTACGAACTCGGTTGAAGAGTTATAAGCGAAATTCTATGGGCGGGTTGGTGTGACGTGTCCCCCCGACCCGCCCACCCATAAAATCATGAAATCTTCACGTGTAATATTTAGTACGTCATTTGTACGACCAAATTCAGAATTTGTACGAACTCGGTTCAAGAGTTGTAACCAAAATTCTATGGAAGGGCTGGCGTGACGTGTCCCCCCCCCCCATAAAATTATGAAATCTTCATGTGCAATATTTAGTACGTATTTGTATGGCCAAATTCAGAATTTGTACAAACTCGATTGAAGAGTTGTAAGCGAAATTCTATGGTGGGGGGGGGGTGTTGCCGTGACGTGTCCCGCCAAATATAAAATCACGAAACCTTCGTACA
>JAIPRL010005034.1:0-34456 GCA_025469235.1 Pemphigus obesinymphae
TACAATAATATTATACATTATACAACATTGAGTATGTGGTCACACTTATTGCTAAATAGGAATATGGCCGCCACGTTTCTCTGTGATAAGTATACTAACAATGTTAATTTGAAAGAGTGTCCGGGGCCTGCTTCTACCACAGGCATGAGTTAACAGTGAAGGTATTCTAAAAATACTTTTTTTTTTTAAATAAAAGACAGACAATTATAGAATTACATTTTTTTATTAATTAAATAATTTTTTATGAATAAAAAAATCACTATAAAAACCGACATATAATTAAAAACTATATACCTACCTATATTAATTTAACATCAAATCTATCTGGTAAAAACAGAGTTTAACTTCTCATCTTCAGTTTTACTCAAATGTGTTATTTGTCAAAAGTTGTTGAAAAAACCACAAATATAGAAATTCAATTGCGTGTTTATTATAAAATATACGTACCTAATAATTATTCTTATTCATAGACACATCACACCTGCTTTCGATAACTTGACCTTGCGTGTGTTTGCCATGCGTGCAACACAGTAATGGATAATGCACACTCATATTAACGATGGTTTATAACACAATAACAATACAAACCCCTACGAATTAAAAAATTGCCTATCCAAAACACCTTAGAAAATACGTATGACGAAGACCATGATGATGCACAATTCAGGGTCAAAATATTCACTGTGTTAACAACGTTATCTATCTGTATAGGAAAAAAGTACTGCTATTTAACTACTAAAATTATGGATATAGCGTTTCCATCAATAAATTCTTACGGTTGTAATGATTTTAGGTTTCTAAATATAAGTTTAAACACCTTATATATTTCTGTTGTGTCCGCCCATCCATGTGTCCGTGTGCACACCTATATAGAGTTGAATTTTATGGTGTGTTATTTTTTTCAAACCATAACAGATCCTTATAATGAATTGCTGTACACAGATAGGATAATTTATATTCAAAATAAGTAGTCTGTATATTCGTATAAAAAATAGTTATAGTTATTTTTTTAACTACCTATAACAAACATAATTTTCTATTTTTAACAGCAAATCTATTTAAAATTACCTTCTATCTACCTATTTTTTACATTAGTTAAGTATTTTTCAATAGAAAGTGTTAGTAAATGAGTAAGTGGATTTTATTTCATACTATTCATATTATTTTAGCTATCGACCAGTTTTTAATCTGAAGCATTGATGAAAAGGACTATTCATAAGTTTTTGGAGATATGAGTATTTTTAATAAATGTTTGAATAATCGCCATACTATAGAAATGGCATTATTTTGAATCGACATCGTCAATAAACGTGTGTTATAAATTACATTTCTTGAATCGACAGTTTGAAATGGTTATTTTTAATAGATGTTTGAATAACCGTCATAACATAAAAATGAAATTGTGTTGAATCGACATCATCAATAAACAACGCGTGTAATAAATTACACTGAACCAAATATTATTGGTAGAATTAACAATATGCAATAATCAAATTTTAACAAACGAATATTTGTTGAAATAATACAATTTTTATTATTTTAATGTATATAGGTATTGTTAAATTAATAAAAAATGTGTTTACAATACCAAATTCACAAATCACAAAATATATAAGTTATAATTTAATAAAAATAATTTGTAAAATTAATACAGATTTTATTATTATAATAAAATATGTTATTAAATTGAAAAATATTCTGTTTAAATTGACTATTTTTTGATTAACAAATGGCCGTTTATTCTACGAAGAAAAAGGAAGAAAGAAACACAAAATATTTGTTAATTCAAATAAATTTATATTCAATTAGACAATTTTACCTAAGACATTGATAAAAGATATTGTTAAATCAATAATACGAGTTTTGTTATTTTACTGTTAAATTAACAAAATATATTTTATTTCTAAATCAACTAACATTTTATTGAACATATAAACAACCATATTATTAAATTAATCTATATTTTTATTGAAATCACAGATATATTTGGTTCAGTGTACATTTCTTGAATCGACAAAGTTTGAAATGATTTTATTTTGAATAGACGTTTATATATATTTATCACAAATATTATCATGGATTCGCCACTAAGTACTTAACATAGATAAACTATAAAACTCTCCCATTTCACTTTATGGTTTCATTATAACTCTGGGACAATTTGGTAATGGGAACACCATTCAAGTTATTATTGAAATAAAGTATAAAAGTAAATAAAGTAAAAAATTTGCATTTTCAAAAATTATCAATTCTAGTTATTGATTATTTAAACTATTGCTTGTTCAAAATATTATAAATTAAAAAGAATGTGGTCAAATTTTTGAAGTTTCTACTCGTATGTACTGTCATATAAATAAATAAAGATTCAAACGTGTGCATTTTCAAAATTTGCTTTTTCAAATATAATCGATTCTAGTCATTGTTTATTCAAACTTTTGCTGGTCTCCCTTTGAAATTGAATGAAATCGAATTTTTTTTCCCCATGCTGTATCCAACAGCATATTATCTGACAATAAGTATATCTATTCTACGTATACATAAATAGTTAATAATAATATAATACTTAATTACTATAACACAACCAACTACAACCGCTAACCAGCGACAACGATTTTATTTTGACATTTTTCCGAATATGTATCAATTTTTCTACCACATTTGCGATTTGCTGACTAACAAAACTCCTAGGGGGGTAGACACCCCCCTACCCCCCCTTGAAACGCCCCTGTTGACTAGTAAACTTGTTCCAAATTATTATAAGATGATAGATAAATATAAAAAATACTGGGAACTTTTTAGTTTATCGAACCATCTAATTTTTTGAAAGTTATTATAACATATTAGTAAAAAGTATTCGATTTGTTATAAACAGTGTGGTAACTGGTAATTGTTTATATATATATACATTAAGTATTACTATTTACAAGGTATACTGTGCTGTTTACTATCCAAAAATGTTTAATTATAGGTAGGTACTTATTGTATAAAACATAAATAAATGTTATATTCTATAAAATACTTGATGGATTTATGATATCCATCCACCATCCAAAATAATATGCTGGGGCGGCCACCCCATTAAAATCATGTACTCGGCACCACTGATGCACACACATACATGTCGTATAGACACACAATTTCTTCATACACATAGATCCTAGTTTTTCTTTGCGATCCTGGTTAGGACCTTTAGGGCTCTATTTACAACACTCACGTATGCAGACTTTGCGGTTTGGTAATTGCTCTAAAACTTATATAGTGTTCCTAGTTCTCCACTTGTATTATATTGATATTTATTATTTTATAATGTAATTTTATGTTCCTATGACTATTTTTATTGTGCACATTCTGTACATAATAAAGATAATTAATACATCTATGATATATTGTAATGTAAATAATTGTATTTAAGTTATTATTTGTAAATAATTGTATTTATGTTGTTATTTGTAAAAATTAATTTATTCGTTTACTCATTTGTTGTTTTATTTTAATTTGGTATTCTTATTCTATGATCTTGACATGATAATAATGATTTACGAAATATTTTGTATCAATAATGATAATAAAAACAACAATAATAAATCGATATTAATATCGATTATTTCCGCATTATTAACACAACGGTATCAAAAAATCGGTAGAGTCGACATTCTAGGTATGCTTATTCTATGGTAAAAGCCTATAGTAGTGTAACAATCTGCCAAAAGAGCGCTAGTATGACGTGAGAAAACTGATATTGTCAGAGAACTTTTTTGTCCAGATTTCACCATGAGGTTAACATGGGCCGTTGAATAACCATAATATCTAAAGCCGTGGTAACAATTACACTTGATTTTATAATAGAGCAAAAGCGTATACACGACAGTAGAACATCTGTGAAACACTATAAAAAGATTAAGGGGCCTCGACACCGATGCAAAAATCGACCTAAAAGCGGGATAAAATTGCGAGACTTTGAAAAGTCGGATTTTAATTCTGAAAACTGTTTTGAATTTATCGATTTGTTTACTAGGGACCTATCGAAGCGTTTTTTTTTTTTTTTGGTCGTTATTATTAATGTATTACCTATTAAAAAACCGTATTTTTTAAACAATGGTTATATTTTAGTTTTTAATAATAAAGAAAAATGCCTCGATCGATCCCTAGAATACAGGCTGAAAAATTCAAAACAATTTTCAGAATTGAAATTCCCGACTTTTCAAAGTCCCATAGTTTTTTCTCGCTTAATGGTCTTTTAAATAGAAATAATGGGAAAAATTCAATAAAGCACTGCATGTGGCGCTAACATGAAGTATTACGATAGGTATTAGAACTACCTACCATCATAATATCACAGAATAATAATTTACAAATGTTTCAAAAATAAATTTCGTATACCCGCGTAACCAGACGTAAAATATATATATTATATTATTATACATAATAAATAATAATCGTGTTGATAACACAGCTCATTATACTCCTAGTAGCGCTAGTAGTAGTTTTTGTCAACTGATCTAGATTCTCAGTTTATAGTCAGTTTAAGTCACATTGGTTTACTATTTAGCATGGGTTATTGCGCAACCTATATATCTTAAATCGTGATACATAGCTAGTGTAGCCAGTGTATATAACTATAACATAAGATTGACATTGTATTGAACTTTCAAGTTTTAAAACCAAAATTAATCATTTTATGAATCAATTATTTCAAAATTTAAAAACGGCTATTAATATCCTTAAATTGAATGAAACATTTTAAAATTTTTTTTTGTAGTAGTGCGGTACACAGTTACGTCTTTATTCAAAATGTCAAGACTGTAGGAACATTAGTATAGGTAGATGATGGATAAATCGCAATAATTGATTTCGATGTAATTTTCAATAAATACGTAGGTAATATTGTAGGAAACCTTGAAATAGCTATAAAAAAATTGTGAAGTCTGACTTTCAACATTTTTTATACATAATTAAAGTAAAATACGTCTGACTTTGTATTCAATTTTCAAGTCTTAAAACCCAAAATTAACTCTTTTATGAATTAATTACGACAAAATCTAAAAGTGTTATAAATAGTTTAAAATTGGAATAAATTTTTGGAAATTTTTTTTATAGTAATATAGTATAAAATATACACGTTCGTTAAAATTTTCAAGACTATAGGATCATTAGTTATGGAGAAATTATAATAATTAAATTGACGAAAATACGTAAATATGATTAACATTGTATTAAATTTTCAAACCTTAAGACCAAAATTTAACCCTTTTATGAATAAAATACCTTTAAATCTAATAAAGCTATAAATAGCCTAAAATTGAATGAAACTTTTTGAAATTTTTTTGCAGCAATGCGGTTCATAGATACGTCTTTGGACAAAATTTCAAGACTCTACAATGATTATTTTAGAAATTCCGGATAATAACTATATGCGATGAAATTCCCGTTTTTTGTCATTATTCTGTAGTTTTTCCTGCCGTGTTAAAAGACTATTGAGAAAATCTGAAAATTACAATTTCAAAGTACCATTTAAATGCTACCTATATATATATATATATATATAGGTTTGATAATTTTGGTCGCCACGTTGTTCGCCCTTGCTGTTACGGAGTATCCAATGTACACACGGCGATGGGCGTTGTACCATTCGCATTTCACATACATTTAGTAGGTAACTTTGCTTTCAAACGCCGACAGTAGCAGTGTGGTTATTTTAAATTAAAAAAAAATATATTACAAAGAACACATTTTTTTTTTTGCACTTCCGATATAAGTAGTTCAATTATTTCCATTTTGTAAAACAAATATAAAACCAATAAACACAAAATATATGAATTGATTTTCAAACGCGGACGGCTGACGCGAATGAATTCGTTCGGCCACGCGACCATCATTTCCGATGTACGTTGGACATTACCAATTATTTACCATCTACTTATACCTATATAGGTTTGATAATTTTGGTCGCCGCGATATGAAACACAACGCCATCTCTGGAGTATTTTATACGTAATAGATTTAGCATTCAGGAGCCTTAATTAAATACAATATTTTTCGAAATTTTCCCAAAATTTTAGCTATTTATAGAAATGTTCAATTTTCAAGTTTTTTTTTTTTGTCATAAAAGAGTTTAATTTTAGTTATTACCGACAGTAATACTCATGTTATATACTTATATAGTTATAGGTAGGTACACCGAACCTTCGCTCAGAATCGTTTAATTAAATTATTTCAATAGGTAGGTATAATGTATTCACCAACTCACACCATGCAGGCTGCAGTATCCTTCCCAACGAGCGAAGTGCTTCCACCCCCTACTGACCGGCTTCTACTTCTACTAGGACTGATTATATTATATTACTATAGTAGGTAGGTATGATAATTGACAAATACAGTATACAAGATACAAATACATTATACAGTCCTTAACAAATAACAAAAAATAGGTATACCTACCAACCTAACCGAATGAGAATTTTATTTGTTATTTTGTGTAGGTATTCCCCTATATTTATATAAAAGGTAAATTTTCTTTACGCTTAAGAGGATGCCACGTCCATATTTTTCAATGAAAAACGTGCATTAGCATTTTTTATTTTTATCAACTTACAAACATGGTAGAAATTCCAAATAAAAATAAATTCTAACTAACATTTTCTAGCGACTGGTGTAGGTAACCGATTTTTGATACCTTGCATTTTCACACGTTTTATGAACTATTAAAATATCAATTTTTTTTAATTTAAAAAAATAAAACGTGTAAAAATGAATACATCACAAATTGGCTACATCGGTCGCTAGATAATTTTATTCTTTATAATTTATTTTTCATTTCATCTTCATATATAATATTCTCAAGTCGATAAAAATGAAAATTGCGCAAACATTGTTTTTGACAATTAACAAACTTCATAATTTCACAACAATTAAAAATGGTATTGACACGAGAAATATATTTAAACATTTTTGAATTGTTGGACTTTCATTTTTCCTAAAATTTGCCTATACAAAACCCCTTAAAAATTGAGTGTGTAAAGTCATCTTAAAATGAAACTACTGCAGGAAAAATGATCTCTGCAGAATACCAACTATCAAAAAATCTCTTTACTCCAAAACTATTATTCCCCCATACTTATAATTTATTTTGCTCTAAAAGCTTTGACTATGTATGGTTTTGTATAAAAATTGCACAGACATTTTTTTAACCAGTTGGGTATTGTTATTTTTTTTTATTATATAAACTCTTTGACGAGAACTCGATGATTGATCATTTTATGATATCTGTTGGACTTTCTGGACATCGTCAAGTCGCGTCCATCTTTGACAACAGATATATAATAACTATCAGTTCCCTGGATACAGCAGACTCGATTCTTTCTCATCGTCGCATCATCGAATACGTCATAAATGTAATTAAAATTATCGTAAAAATCTAATTGCATTCAATTTCAAATAGACGAGCATTAAATATAAACGTAAGTATATATATATATATATATATTATTTTTCTACAAACATTGTGAATATATTTAGCACCGTCGTATCGGCAGACTTTAAAATGCATATAAATATTGTTTAAACAGGATGTTACGGAATACATGATGATGCTATATATTAGGGCGTTATAAATTACGCATAATACTGTCAAACAACTAAACAATATCACATTTTACTATCCTATGAGTAGATATAATATACTGTATATAACTTGAAAAAAAAGTACCATATTATTAGGTATATAGGTTAGGTATAATTATATATAGGCGGCAGGTAGGAATCTTAATTTTTTTTTTGTGTATTGATATGTAGGTTAATATTGTTAAGCTGATGAAAAATAAATTATCTACTTATTTGTAACTATTAATAATACTGACCATTTAGGTTTTAAATGATTTGAATACCTACTGCTAATATTGCTATATTGTTATAACTACCTACCTATATAGTCTGTAAGTATATTAGGTGTAGTTACAGCTTTTTGTTTATTATTTTCAGTTATATATAATATATTTCAGTTTATTAATTTGGCCTAATTTAGGGGAAATCTAATTTACAATTCTGAATCGATAACACACTTTCCAAATCGCCTGACTAACCCAAAATTCAGCAAGGCTGGACGTTAAAAAGTTAAAAGTTATAAAGTTAAGTTAATTAACTCGTTACTTTTTTTTCAAATCAACTTTTAACTAAATAAGTTATTTTTTAAAAACCTTAACATGTTAACTTTAAGTTAACATTTTACAAAAGTATCTACTTAAAATAAGTTAAATTTTGCACCCAAAGAACAATGTGAGTTTTGGGTATGAGGTTTTCAGTTTCTTGTTTTTTAGTAGAGGCAATTTTATTATTAATCATTTTTAGCAACAGTAAAGATGCAATACTTGGGGTAAGCAC
This sequence comes from Pemphigus obesinymphae, assembly GCA_025469235.1. Lineage (NCBI taxonomy): Eukaryota > Metazoa > Arthropoda > Insecta > Hemiptera > Aphididae > Pemphigus > Pemphigus obesinymphae. The sequence continues at coordinate 8,377 of JAIPRL010005034.1, forward strand.
ATACCCTGAAGTGGTTTTGTGAGTAGGTATGTACCTACCTATTTGTCTAATATTATACCTATCTATATAATATATTATGAGTAGGTATTTTTGGAATTTGGGAGGGCACATGTCCTCTTTGACTCCTCTCATTGGATCCACACCGGCTATGGTTACATGTATTCTCAGATGAAGCTGGATATTATGGCTACCTATTAGTAAATATACTATTATTAGTTATAGTAGGTATCTATTATCAGTGTTGGACAAGTTACTTTTAAAAAATAACTAAGTTATGTTACTAGTTACAAAATAAAAAAAAAGTAATAACTAGATTACCTACTTTTATTGTTAACAAAATACAAAGTTTAATAGTGTTACATTAAAACTCAGTTTTAATTTAATTCAATGTATAAGAGTTCCTACGGTTATTGTTAATATTTACATGTTTATAATATTGTATTAATTATTTATTTATTTATTCTTCATTTTAATATCATTTTATTTTGGTGTTGAGTTATTCGTAGAATTATTTATATAAAAATAAAAACCCAATTTCTACAAAATAATTGTTTTTATTTTAACAAATATGTGTTTCGAAGACAATGTTTTCATCTTCAGTGTTAACAACTACTTTAGTTACTTTAGTAGTTATTTAACACTAAAGATGAAAACATTGTTTACGAAATACGTATTTGTTAAAATAAAAACAAATTATTTTGTAGAAATTGGGTTTTTATTTTTATATTTATATTTATTAAATTATCTATATATTATATATATATATATATATATAGATATTATTAGGGAACAGATTTATATGTAAATTAGAATAATCTATTTGAAATCTAATAAGAAATGTACACAATTAATTTCATTCTTATTAAAATAACACCAATTTTATTTTGTATATTTTAATTTTTTTTTTCATATTTAATGCATATTTGTCATTTTTTTGTGCATATTTTCTTGTATATTATAGTATTTTTAAATGCATGAAATATTTATAAATGTTCCTGCCTTAATAATTAAAATAATGCATTTTGCTAGGAACTCTTTTTATTTTGAAATCATAAACTTATCATTAAAAAAATATATTGTATTGTTATATTTATCGGGTATCTTAAATATATGTCTGGATTTCTGAATCAAATCTACTCATATTTCAGTAAAATGTGAATTTGATTGACTTATATATTTAGTAGGTAACCTAGATACCTAATGAAAAGTGATCTTAGTTAAAAAATTACATATCTACTTTCAACCTTATATATTAATCAGATGGGTATAGTATTTTATACTTATAATATGGTAATTAATACAAATAAATTAGTGAATATAAATATCTCGGAATATAAGAGACTAAAACTAAGTTTAAACATTATATTTGTTGTAAAAAAAATGTAGATTAACCTATTTATAGAATTTAATGTATAATAGGTAGTAAAAATAAACCCTTACAATTAATTATTACATAAAGAATGAGTTTAGAGATGATTGTTAAAACTTCCTCAAATATATTCCTAGTCTCAATTTTAAATTTAATTAAATTAAAATATATTATAACTGTATACTTACAGCATTGTTATAATTATTTGTTACATATACCTAAGGCATATTGTGATAAGTGATAACTTTATAACAAGTCAAATTATTTATATCAAGAAAATGTTTTAGGTACATATAATAGAAAACTTAAAATCTAATAAATATATAAACTACCTATTTTATTGATTATTATTGCACTTCATATTATGGGAAGGTGGTAAATAATAAATAATATTTGCTTTCATTTACCAAATTAGTAGAAATAAGAAAAAAAGATCCAAACAAATATTAACTATGGTAAAAATTAACCAAATATATATCTACTTGGTACTTTTACTATTATTTAGAAATTTTTATTTTGTATAATAGAATATTATTTAATTACTAATAATCACAAAATATATTTGTGTACAATTAAACAACGTTGAATATAAAATTCTACAATATATAGAATTAGGTACTTATTTCTCATTACATAGGTACTAGAACATTTTAAATATTTATTAATTATCTATAAAAATATACATAAGTACCTATTAATATTTAAAGGTAAATGAGATACACTAGAATGAGGGAATTATAGAAGAATAAAACTTATAAGTAACAGTATGAAGATTTGAAAAGATAATAGATAAGAGAAATAAAGTAAGAAAGGTAAGAAATGAGACATTTGTTGAGAGAAATCCGTTTTAGTTTATGCCTTGGAGGTCAACAATAAAGCCAATACCCGAGTCAATATATTATTAATATTGTATTAGACGGTTAGTAGAGAAGTACAAGATAAGGAGAGGAAGTTGTGTTTGGTATTTATTGATCTAGAGAAAGTGTATAGGTTCCTAGAGTGATTTTGAAATATACAGAAAGGGTTAGGTATCAAAGGTGTATGGGAATGTAATTGAGAACATGTATGAAGGAGAGCAAGTACAAAAGTAAGAAGTTTTTATGGGGAAACTTAGGATTTTACAGTCAGAGTAGGAGTGCACCAGGGTTCAGCTTTGAGTCTTTATTTATTTTCTCTAGTATGAATCAAATAACAAAAAATATGCAGGTTGAGGTGCATGCTGTTTGCAGATGATATAGTGTTGGTTGATGAGTGTTGAGGAAGTGAATGGTAGGTTGAAAGAGTGGAGAGAAACTTTTGTGATTAAAGAATTAAGGATTAGTAGGGGTAAAATAGAATATATAGAGTATGATTTTGGAGAAAGGGAGTACAGAGTAAATAGGAAAGGCAAGTAATGTAGTTGAGCGGGGGTGTAGTGGGTGAAGTTGAGAGGTTCAAGGATTTAGGATCTGTTCTATAGAAGAATGGTGGTTTTGAAGAAGATATGAAACATAAGATTAAGTTTGGGTGGATGAAGTAGAAAGAAGTGGCAGGTATTTTGTGTGACAGGAGAATCTCAATTGGGTTAAAATGTAAATTTTATAAGATATTAGTCAGGCTGGCAATGATGTATGGATCAATGTTTGGTAGTGGATAGGAAGATAGAAGAAGAGTATACGTGTTGCAGATATGATAATGTTAAGATGAATGAGTGGAGTAACTAGAGAGGACAAAATAAGAAATTAATATATAAAGGATAGTATAGTAGTGGCCTCAATTGTGAAAAAGAAAAGGAGGGAGAATGGATTGAAATGGCTAGAGCATGTTTTAAGGAGTGAAGAGATAGAGACAGTAAGAGTAAGATGGGAAGAGGAAGACCAAAAAAGAGGTGGTTGGGTATAAGTGAGGAGAATATGGGAGATTGAGTTCTGTGAAACTGTTCTGGACTAGGGTAGCCGACCCAAAATAGTTGGGAGAGAGGAAAAGAAGAGAAGATCTATAAAAATATAGATATAAAATAAAATTTACATTTATACTTTTTATGGATTCCTATTAATACCTATGTCATTTTGAACAATTACATAATATAATATATGACAGTTAATACCACTTGGGTGACCAAATTATTAGTTACTATATGTATATATAAATGAATTTTTTCATATGGTATGTCTTCATAACGACAAAAATCATTATCTTTGTGTTAAAATTATTACTAAAAATATATAAGTACAATATTAACATAAAAAAAATTTCAAATTTTTATTTTTACATAATATTTTCTCAATTTTGGGAAATTTATAGCGATTTTAAGATATTTAAGTCATAAAAGGGTATTATGTTTTAAGTTCTGAAAATTTAATATAAGGTCAATTATAACTCTTCTAAAAGTTTCTTCTTAATTCTAAAAGTTGTAAAAATTGTTAATCATTATTTTTTTATAAGCTTAAAGTTTTTTTGACAAAATAATAGATTTTGATAATTTAATAACATTTGAATTAAATTAATATAATTTAATACAATTTTAATTAAATTTATATACCTAATTTAATACAAATTTAGTATAAGGTTAGTCATACATTATATAGCTATTTAATATTTATTATTTAACTATTTTTAAGAAATCTAAAAATGTAAAAACGAAATTAAATTAATTCAAATCATATTTGTATTTTTTAAAGCTCATTTAAACTCATCCAAAGAATTTTTTTTAAAAAACCCAGGTTAATATTGCTATAAGTAGACCAAAATTGGGAAAATATTTGCAAAAATATTATTGTATACACATTTGGTGACAATTTTAATACTAGGATAATTATTTTTGTAGTTATGAAGTCATAGAAATACATTTATAAATACATATATAGTGTAATTCTTAATTTGTCCATTCACTGTATAGGTAATATGAAAATAAATACAGGTATTTAACAGGAAAGCACTTTAGAACAAAATAATTAAAAAATAAAAATAATAAAAATAAGCAACCATAATATTCATACCATATATTTCAAATAAAATCTTTAAAAAGTATGATTTTGATATAGAGTCATCAGAAATAAAAATTTAATGAGTATTAGGAACTACCAAAGACAAAATAAAAGAAACAGATAAATCAGGAATTTACTAATTCCAAATTCAAAAATTGTGAAAAATATTATGTAGAACAAACTAGAAGAAACATAAGAATTAAGCTTAAAGAACACATTAGAAATCTTGAAAATCAAGAAACAAACAAATCACCAATTATACTAGTATTCTATACATGTATAGATGTATTAGAAGAAAACCATAATAATGTACAAACAATACAATTATTAAAATAAATTCAAAATAGTCAAGAATTAAATATTAGGGAAACAATAGAAATGGTAAAAAAAAACAACTTAAAATGGGATCTAAATCCTCTACAAAATAATTTATAAAAATTGTTAGCTAAATAATTATTAAAACATTGTAATAGTCGGTATGACTTATGTGTCACCTATAAATGAGTGTTACACATTGATGAATGACATTTTCCATTACAGGGTTGAACGGTAACAGTATCATAGATATATGTATCAAAAATACAATTATACCTTGTATCTTGTTATCATGATACATATTCTAAAAGTATCTAGTATCTTTTTATGGGAAAAGATACAGGATACATAAAATCATCAAAAATCAAATTATACAAAATATATAGGTAGTTTACAGTAATATTGTAATTTTTTAAATTTTTCTTCTTAACTCGTATTATAAAAATAAAACAATAATTTTGATATTTGTTGTTCATTGTTAATATTGACGTCAACTCGCAATTTTAATTTTTTTAGATTTCAATAGCTACATACCTACTGTTATGAAATGAAATGATAAAATATATAAGAATATTTTTTCCTCAATTTGTTTTGATATGTTTCAATTTAAAATATAATTTTATAATCATATATCAAATATACAGATAATTATTAAATAAATAAATATTGGAAGACCGAAAAAGAGGTGGGGGGATGTAATGGCGAGTGATATGAGGAAGGTGGGAGTAAGTGAAGAAGATGAGGGAGATAGAGTTAAGTGGAAGTGTAGGACCAGGGTGGCCGACCCCAAATAGTTGGGAGAGAAGGCGAAGGAGAAGAAGAAGAAGAAGAAGATATATCAAATATACTTGAGCACTGTTGATTGAAATATAAAATATTAGATACTTATTATTATTTTATAATATTTCCAAAATTCATTATTTTTATGTAATAGGTAATGTTTTGATTGAAATAATTGTAATAAGTAACAATAATTTTTATTATAAAATAATTTATTATAATTTTGAGAGTACCTATATTATATTTTTTCTACAAATAAAATGTATCATGCATCAAGATACCCAAAATGAATGTAATTAAATACTTTTTTCTTAGTATCTTGCCCAACCCTGATCTGTTCTATAAAAGATAAAGTGTACGTGCTAAACGATTCAGTCATTGTTTAAGTTTAACACAGAAATATGTATTGGTTGAAATAAAACAAATTATTTTGTAGAAATTGGGTTTTTGTATTTTATTTAATTAATAGATACTAAAGTAAAGGGACTGTGAACCTTTTCTGTTTGGGCCTCCGGACTAGTCCATAAAAATGTAATATAAGTTTCAATATTTAGATGTAATTAAGTAATAATATTATTGAATACCTATTTGAATAACCATTTTTTTTTCTTATAAACTTTCAGTGGGCATTATTCCTTAAATTTGCTCTTTGTTAAAGATTAATATGATAAATATAATTATAACGTTATTATTTATTATAATAATATATATATCAGTGGTGGCTGGTGGGTGTTTTGGATGGTGAGGTAAACAATTTATGAATGTTAAGTAAATGTATATTATACCTAATACAATTTTATAATTTTATAATAAAATTGGATAGTAAAATATTTTTAAGAAGCACCTACACAATAAATACAATATATAATAACATTAGAATGAAATAAAATTTTCTTTTTTAATTATATAATAGGTATGTATTAAAAAAAAAAATTGTATTAAAATACACTGGGATTCGAACCTAGAACATCACTCATCATAAATGTCACATTACCTCTATAGATTACTGGAAACATTGATTTGAACACCATAAAATTATATATTATTTAAGTCGATACTGTAAAATCAGTTAAACAATATTTATGTTTGAAATTAATTTATTAAAAATAATATGAATATATTAATATGACTAATATTATAATAGTAGTAGGTACTTATATATTAAATAGTAATATTTTCATTTTGAATGTCTCCGTGATATTAGAATACAATGGGGTACAATTAAAATTAATATTTATGTGGTATTTTGTCGTTTAGTATTAGAAATTACACGGAATGAATTATATGTAACCTGTGAGGAATATTTTTATCTGCCACGGTGTACCGAATATTTCCATCTCATCCTCCACCATTTGATATTTATAATATTAATATATAATAATATTAAGAAGTTTTAAAATTTTGGTTTTCTTGGGGCATACTCGCTTCACTATCGCCACAACAATATTCGTCATCGTGCCGAACCATCACCACTCTGCAATGTCATTGATACCGTATACTATACTATACTCTTTATAGTTATTAAACCGCAAGTCACCGCTGAATATTTGTTGCCCCTCGGGCGCCTGCTGCCGTGACCCATGCCAGGTGCCCGCTACGGTTATCATTAATATTTGATATCAATAAATAATAAAAAAATCTTGGCAATATTTTTTTTTACATTTTGAAAGATGATTGAATTTTTAAAATGGGTTATATTTATTACAATATTGTAAACATATACTAGGTAAAGCTGAGTCTCACTTGCTTCCTCCGGCGAGCTGCTACTAGTATATATATATTGAATATCTAAGTATAGAATAGTAGAAAATTTGAAAATATGTTTCTATAGGTAAGGTGATTTGTATTGTCCAATTTTTGTGTTGTGGAGATATACAAAGACGGCAGAAACTTTGAAGAGTCTACGATTTGTTTATGATACAGATAATTCCCAAGATCTCTGCCATGTTCACTATACAGTGTATAGAAATGAGTATCGATGTAATCCGTAGTACCGATTGATAATCAGTGTCTTTATCAGTATTTTTTGCCAGTTTTAATTATTTATAAAATTAACCATCTACTTAATGTCAAAATACAGTAAAATAGTAATAAAAATAATAATTTTTCATACTGAGAGACGTAATCTCAAAGAGTTCCTGGGTAGACCGATTATTTACATATTTATTCAAGTTATTCCATTGTATTATATATTAGAATATTTTAAATATATTTAGAGCGTAAATTATAAATAAAGTGTGTTTGCAATATAGTTTTAATTTAAAATTAAATACCTACCTATATATCTATTTAGTTTCTTGATTATTTTCTCTTAAATTATATTAAATGTTTTTATACTTTGAGGAGTTATCTATAAATTAATAATTTATTGTTTTATTTTAAATTTTTTTGTTTTATAGATAATTGATTTTGCTAAAATAACAATGACTAAATACAATGTGAACGCTGTTTCATCTGACATGAAAGCTCGATTGGAGTTTATGATGAATATATACAACCGTTTGATGATGACTGATCAAGATGTAGTATCAAATAAAACTACATCTGACTATCGTTCATTAAATGGTTATATAAAACTAATGCAATGTGCTACAAATAGTAAAAAGCATAAAAAATCGAACAAAAGTCGTTCATGTCGCTCAACAGTTGCAAATAAAACCATTAACATAACATCGGCTATTCACAAAAATTATAAAAATTATAGCAGGTAATAAATTAATGTCATTGCTAATAATTATTGATTAGAATAATTTATAAATTAAATATACATTATTTATTGTTTAGCACTTCATCTGTATCATCTCGACCAACATTGAGTCGTTCACCATCATCTGTGTTATTCGATTTTGAAAACAATACAGCATCTACTTGTTTTGAGGAAACTAAAAGACTATTATGGGCAGGCTGTAAAACTGTTGATGATGCTCTTGATGTTAATAGGGATTTACCGATGTGGGTACAAACTGTAGACTCAAATAATATTGTTAAGCAGTTGTTGACATCTGTGGATGCCAGTCGTGTTGACAAGGGTAATGTGCACACTTTGGTTGCTGTATTCATTAATTTTAGCATTACCATGATAGATATGTTTGGTATGAATGCTAATGTAGACCAACATTGGTGGAAACATTCATACAAAATTATGGAACAGCTGATTAATGATATTAATGTTCATTGTCGTGCTAAAGATCCAAATACATCACTTAAGGTCAAGGGGAAAAACGGTGATAGAATGTTTAATAAAGCATTATCGACAATCACTCAGCTTAAAAAAATTGTGCCCAATGATAAACTCGAATCTCACGTTATCCAAAATCCAATAACACCACTTGCTCCCTCTGTACAACAGCCCACATATCAACCGCCTTCTCCAGATTATAACACACAGCAATATGTGAACTACAACTATCCCAATCAAAATTACATAAACAGTTATAACTATCAAGGACCATATCAAACGCCACAAATAAATAGACCACCATATTGTCCAATGCAGTACCGCGCTCCATATCAGCCTCCTTACCAACAATATCCAAACCAAGTACGAGTGAATCAACCACAGTATTATCAATATCTTCAGCAACCACCTAATCCATGGCAAAACAATTACCAGAAACCTCCATATCCTATACACAATGCACCATTTCCCCCAGCTCAGTTTGTAACTAATCCACAACCAAAACCTGAAGCTAAATTAGTTGAAGTGAAGGAAGATGATGAGAAAAAATGGCTGGAGGCACAAAAAGATGCTAAAAAGTTAGTGAACAATGCTATTAGTCATAATATTTTGGCAACTAGATCTACTGACAGTACACAGTCATCGCAGGAGAGTGAGGAAGGTTTGATCAATAATATACATCCAGCTTTTGAGAAAATATCTGACAGGGATAGTGGAGCCCCACTACCAGATGATACAGATCGAATGTGGAATTTTTTGGCTAGAGAAGTAGATAAAAAAGTTCGGTACAAATTTCAAAAGATGATCAGAGAAATGCAGGATATACCTAAAGATGAGTTTAGCAGGGAGCCAGAATTATATGTGAGTTGTTTTATTAATAAATAGGTAAATAAACAACTAAAATATTACTTTTTACAGGAGACTACTTATCAAAATGTGGTTAGGATACAGTTATTTGAACCCATCAGATGTAAAATGATTAACAAGAAATATGAAAACGTACAAGCAGTTGTTAGGGACTTTCGATTGGTATTTAGTACATTCCGTCACATATCTCAGGTAAGTAAATACTAAATACAATTTCTTAAAAAAATGTTCACATTATTCTTATTTATATTTTTGTTTACTTAGCAGTCTAATGATATTAAATGTAAACTTATGATGGACTTTATGGAACGTCATTTTAATGAATGCCTCAGAAAGTATTTTCGTGGATGGAATTTAGACAAATACCGTCCAGGGGTTATTGATATTATCTGACGATAAGTAGAAAAATTGTCCTGAAATAGTTTAACTTAAATAATTTTTCTTTGACAAAAAAAGTTTTAACGACTAAGTCATTTAAAATAAGTAAAAAAAAAGAATTGTTCTTAATTGTGCTGTTAATAACATTGTTTTTGTGTTAATATATTTTTTTTTAATCAATTTTATATTTGTATTATTAGTGATGCACATAATATTATTTGTAGATACTATTTATTAATTTGTATGTACATTCATTTGTCAAATCAGACAATGAATATTGTTTTATAATTTCTATGAAAATATTATCAATTATTTTGTTCAAAAATGCATTAAAAAAAATTATATATATAAACAAATAAATATTTAAAATTTAAATTTAAATAATAGTAATAAAATTCATTTTATACGTGGATGATATATCATATTTAGTATTTTTGTTGTTTAATCATTTACTCATTCCGTTATATACAGGGTATATTGAAATTTATTATAAAACTAGCTAAAAAAAACCATACAATTTTTTCTTTGTCCTTTAAAACTTCGGCTACTTGCGTTTTCCCGATACCAAATTGTTCAGAGTTTACGAATAATTTCTACTATTTGCTTTAAATTAAATGACTTCTGCAGTACTAGAGGTGCTATTGCAAAAAAAAAAAAAAACCAGAGTTGTTTACGTGTAAGATTGTGAGAAGGCACAATTGAAGACAATTTTTATTTACAACATGGTCTTTACCATTGATAATATACAATTATTCATATGGTCTTTACACACACGAAAAAAATGTAATGATGTTTATTTCTGGTTAAAATAAGAAGATATATTTTATGTACAAATTATCACATATTATCGGTCGTATGTATGAATTATTTATTTATTATTATTTGATATATTAACGCAATTGCGTTTATGAAAAATAAATAACAATATTTTGAAATTTAGCAGTTTTGCGTTAAGATCCTGATTAGCCAAAAAAAATTCACATCTCCGAGGTTATTTTTCTGATTATCATTATATCTTATTTTATTATTCATTTGTAACCTGATGATGACTAATAGTCAAAACTAGTTGTTACCTATAATACTTTTTCGAATACACATTTTTTGTATGACGTACCTATATATTTATTTTTATTTTTATAAGATTATTAAATTTTTTTGAATTTTTAAATATTTTCATTTTTACTGCTGTTATCTAATATAATTCAAATAGAAGTGAATGGTTTATTGCTCTGTGTTACAATCAGTGGTGTTTTGTAAATTTTTTTCTGGGGTATATACAGACTAAAATTGAATTATTTTATTTTGACAGGGTATAATATGCTAAATGAGTAAACTAAAAGATGGGTTAACACCTCTGATTAATAATATTCTCTAATATTATCAAAAATAAATAGCTAGGTAATGAAAATATAATTGGTGTATGGGAATCTTTAAGCCAATAAAAACAGCGACCTATATGCTGTCTTTTTATTTATGTAAAAACGTCAGAGTGAAGGTATAGCTACAATAATTAGGTAGATATATTTCAACCATGGGTAAAAACTTTTCGTTATGGTTGTTGATATGTGAATATCTTGAAGCACTTATTATAATAGGTATTTCCAAAAATTCTTTCCAAAATTCAAAAGCGTGTAAAATGTAATTAACAGATTTTGTAAATAATGATTAATTTATAATTTACATTTATTTTAATCATAAATTATTAAAGAAAAAAAAAAAATCAAGGTGTTATTTAAAGATTTACAAGTAATAATAAGGAAGTCTTTTATGTAATTTAAAAACAAATAACAATCATATTTAAGATAAATAATGTAAGTTATTTTGTTCCATATTCACGAATAATTATAAATGTTACTTGCATTTGCACCCTTATTATTTTTACTTCTTCTTCTTTTCCTTTTTTTTTTGGGAGTTGGAGAGAATCCATTTGCATCTACAAATGGTAATTTTTCATCATTTTCATCATCATTATTAATATCAAATTCATTATTTTCTCCATTGGATTGAATATCAACGTATGAAAAAGCTTTAATATCGATATCCTGAAAATAATTTGAAATATAATAATCGATTTTATGAAATATAATGAAAGTTAAAATATTTAATTTAAGTACCTCTTTAGGAGTTGGATCACTTTCACTCAATATGGATTTAAGGGCAAATTCATAAATTCTTGCATTGACAGCTTTTATTTCTTCCAATTCTTCACGAATACTGGTGTCTTCATCATGTCCAAAAATATCATTTTCTTCTTCAAAAAGATCATTATAACAATACACTTCAATAAAATGACCATCTTCTTGTTCTTCTGTTTTTTTGAAACTTCTCAATATAACACTAGGATCTAGTTCATTTGCAGTTAATTGACGTGGTATTAATGTCAAAAACATATTAATAACAGGTTCTTTTAATTGAATTGTGCGTAAACATTGACGACTAGCTATATGCCACGTTCTAACCGTACAATCAGTAGACCCAGAAACCAATGTGTCACCAAATAATGATACACTTAAAGCAGTAACAGCTTTGGCATGACCAATAAATTTTACACCACTTTCTTTATCTGATATATAGCATTCACGAGTGCGTGGTGGAGATGTAAGATCGAACGATCGTATAGGACCAGTAGTAGTACCAATATATACTGCAGTTTCTACTGAATCAACTGTGAGACTGGATGGTATTATATCAAATGCAATTGATAACAACATAATACCAGTTGAAAGGTCATAAATCTAGAAAAAATTGTGTTATAATAAATTTAATTAAAGAAGCATAAAACATAAAACAATTGTTTTCAAATCATAATTTTATGTTCATTTACTGTAGTCAGAACTATAAAATATGATTTGGTAGAAATCCAATTAAAAAAAAAAAAAAAAAAAAAAAAATTGAAAATTTCCATGTGATGTCATTATCATATTATGTTGACTTCTGAAAGTAATTATTATTAGCACACATTGGTGCAGTGCATAAGCTGAGTAACTGCAACTCGACGTATATTATTATTATTTACCTACTATCTTACCTACCTATATAAAAAAAAATATTTGAATGGTTGTTCAATAACCACTATATACGAGAAAAAAATAAAAATAATCTTGGAACAATTTTAATATATAAAATAAGCTCCATATTATAACTAATTTCACTACTGTCATTAGTACCTACAAAAAAATAGGTCAAAAATAATATTTCAAGTTGTTGTAATCATAATAATTGTATGAAACAAGCAACTTCAAGTTTCAATACATAAAATATTGGTTATTTCAATATGTAGGGCACAATGAACATCATATGGATATTTTAAATCATTTATATCTCATTGAATAATGAAAATAAAAGCATGAAACTTATACCATTATTCTTTTTATAAATTAATATATATTGTATTGTGTAATCCTTTAATATATTAAGAGTACATTAATATGAATAATGATAATATTATAATATGTATTAATTTACTTTGCATGTTTTGTCAACTGAAGTAGTGAAAATTCGTAGACATCTTGAACAATTACCAATATATATTCCAGTAATTCTTACAGAATGATCAGAAAATGTGTAATTAGGAGCGGATTGATCCATTTGGTCACCAGAACGAAATGTTTGGGATAAGGAAGAATGAAACTTGTTTACTAATTTTGCCAATGACCATACACAAACAAGACCATCTTCACCACCTGAATATTATAATTTCATCATACTATAATAATAAAACAAAGTAATGTGATCTAGTTTAAATAATTACCAGTGACTAAATAAGATCCATCCGAAGACCATTTAATAATAGTAATTGGTTGAAAATGACGACTTACAGTTGTCAATAATCTTCCTGAACAAGCCTAAAATAATTAAACATATATGTAAACAATTATATTTTTAGTAAATAATAAATAAATGTATTTAAAATGTAGAAAACTATGAAATCATTGCCAATGGCTTAGCTACTGTAGGGGCTGTTGCCCAGGGGCGTCACTTTTATTATCTTTCCATCCCCTCTTACCCTAGGCGCATAGTTTATACAGATTACCTTTGTTTGCTTATTTTTAAATATTTTTGCTAAATTTAATTTGCACCAGGGAGATTCAACTTATAGATACGCCACTGTTCATTCCTAAAGTTACCTAATAAAGATGTAGACTATTTTTATAACAATTGTTGAATGCTATTGAAAAAAGAATAACTCCAAGATGAATGGGCTAATTTTGTAGTTTTTGACAAGTAAATAAAATTAATAAATATGAGTTTTGATGTCTATATCTTTTAGTAGTTAGTAGGAAGTTAATTAATAAAATTAATTATTATCAACTTAAAAACTTATCTTAATTATCATAATTAAATGTATAGGCAATACACTTACTTAATAATATACCTATAACAAGGATCACCAAACCCATATGTACTCCTACATTATATTATTCGATCATGTCTAATGATTTTCTGAAATTACTCACCAACCAAACCTGTAGTTTTTCATTAGTCGCAACAGCGATATATAATCCATCGGGACTCGCAGCCAGTGAATTGATTTTACCTCCACATAACATGCGCACCTGATGCGTCCTTTCTTGGCTGTTGATCGGCCAAGTGTGTATGAGCGGTCCTTTGTCGGCAGCAATAAGATAATCATTTCCCAAGAGACTAATACAATTTTGTCCAATAGATGCTGTGTGTCTATATGTTTTCAACATAGTGCCATTGGCCATATCCCACACTGTGGCTCCTGACGTACCGTCCGACACAAACGCCACTTCTAATGTTTCAGAGGACGTCATTTTGATTTCCGATTGTACCAAGTACCTCAGGCACTTGTAAATAAAAGAACTTCTTTGAATGGACCTATTCAAATATTTAAAAATATTTCATAATATTTAAATTTTCAAGTTATCGCGGACATAACCTAATTTACTAGAATTATCACGAAGTTACGAACCGTGGTTTTTATCACGTCTTGACAGCACGGTTATCAGAGACAACTAGTCACTCTAGACAACCTTTACTAGTTAAATAGTAAATACGGAGTGTTGTATGATAGGCACTGACACAGTGACACATAATAAATTTTTTTTTGAATAGAAAAATATATTTTTAAAATATAATATTATGTTAATTTTTTTTTTCGCGAGATTAAACCCATTTTTTCATTTTTGATATAAGTGTTTCTTGAGCTAACGGTTAGTTGGTGGTATGTCGTTTGGAACTAAATGTTATAACCATTTTCAATTTTTATCATCCTCTATTTATACCAAGGTACAATATACAACTGAAACCCTATACCATTGTCGTGAAATGTAAAAATCACAAATCACTAAATCAGTTGGTCTTGATTTTACTACATTTTGCGTCTATTTTTGCAGTTTTTTTTTTGGGGAATTGTTGGACTAATATAACATTTCATTTATTATATGCGATTGATCATGTAAACTGTTTCGTATTTAGTGGTGTAAAAGACAACAATCATCTGTAAGTATTAAGCATATTAAATAGAAACGCCTATTAATGAAAATTTCAACGCGTAATTCTATACTTTTTTTAATTTGAACAACATTGATAAGTAGTATTATTAACTTGTCTAGTCATTTTAATAAAGCGACCCGGTGTACGCTAGTACCATTTATTCATATATATTTATACTTGTTACAGTATATAATAATTCTCTTATTTGAAAGTAAACCATTGTCTAAAATCTAAAACGTGATTTGTGCCACTTAAATTTGTTGAAATTATAGTAAGTAAATCAATGTCATTACGCACATCGTATAAAAATAATATAATAATATAAATTATGCGCAGTTCCATTTTTAAATTAAATTAATGTACTATCCAAATAACTATGTACCTATCTTATGGTTTTGAATAGGAAGTTTAATAATTTGATTGTTTAAAATTATATAGTAGGTTTCTATATAATAAATGTACTATAATATATATTTATATAAGTACCTAGGTAATGTTTGAAAATGTATATGTTTTACAGGTTATAGGTGGTATAACCAGACTAATATGAAAGCTTCCGTGTAGTTTCGGATACAACGCATAAAAAATGACTATCGAAAGTGATTTGGATTGGGCATCTGTAAAATTTGTATTTTATGATACAGGTTCCAATGCAAAAAGTAATTTGTATACGTTGCTCAAATTTATTGATCAAAGGTTTGTTAATTTAATTAATCAGAGTACTACTATTTATTTAATTATTTGTTTTATTGCAATGTTGAAACTTCAAATTCATATTAACTAAAATACATTTTTCCATTTGTCTTAGTAAAAAATGTTTGGGTGAACAGGATATTAATGAAGACAAATTCTGTTTCTATTTTGTCACATTAGCTGCAAATTATATTGGTCGCCACTGTAATTTATGTAATATTAATGTTTATGTTATATATTTTAATTATTTTCTTGTTTTGAATGTCTTTAAAAAATGAATAATGATTTTTTCCCAATAGTTGAGAAGAATGAGTTATCTACCGTTAGTAATGGTTGTAAAGTTCTTCTAAAATGTCTATTGACATATATGGGACAAGAAATAACATATGATAATTGGGATAGCTACTCTTCTAATTTAAATGTAGCGTTAGCCGCTATTTCTGCATTATGTTCAGCAAAAGCATTGAGTGCTTCAGAATTTATTTCTGTTGTAGCACATATAAAAGAATGGCCATCCAATGCACCTAATTTTGGTATGTTAAAATGTAATTTTATTAATAATTATGAATAAATAATAAATTGTAATTATGTTTAGGAGAAAAAGATAAGGATAGTAAAAAATCGCTAGCTTACTCATCAATTACTGAGCAAATGATTAAACCATTAGATAGAAGTAAAATTCATTTGAACGATTCATTGAAAAAAGATGAAAAAGATATCAAGGTATATATTATTTCATTATTAAATTTAATTATTTGTATAGGTACTTACCTTCTTAATGTATTTTAAATTTCAGAAATTACTAATTGAGAAAAATATATCTAGTTTACAAGAGATGGGAGCAAATAATATTATTTTTAAAACTTGTACTAATCTTCCAATTCTTAAAAGATACATTACTGATATTAAACTGGAATCTACCGAAGAAAAAAGTACTCAACATTCTTCAAAAATGAAATTGATTGGTGCTAAGTTTTCGTGAGTACATTATTTGGTTTAATTCCAATATAGTTACCATGTGATTTATTCAATTTTTTTTTTTTTGAAACCTATATAAAATTGTGTTTTAAATAATAGTGTTATTCAATTTTAGTGCAAAATTTTACTTTTAAGGTTATACCGATTTGAAGTTTGCAATTTCACACTTATATGCATTGCAGCAGTCGGTTGTAAAAAACGTTCGGCATAGTTTATAAATTATTTATTTTTTTTTTATAGAATTTCTTACTTAATACTTTGGTTGGTGTTTTAAAATTTTTGCTGTTGTACTTGGTATAGAAATTATAGTGATTTAAAATTTGCAAATATATATACACATACAAATGGCATACTGTACAGAATGCTCGACACACGGTGTGATAAGATAATATTCAGCGTGTCACGGTATTGTGATATTTAACTCGAAACTTATTTAATTTGTACCATTATCTATCTAACTTTGTATTTCACAGCAAATCGGGAAATATTTTCGATTTAAGCAATATTTGAAAGCTTAGCTAATACAGTTCAGTTATGTTTTTCTACAATACCTTTTTTTAAAAAATATTTATGTTGAAATCAAACTTTGCTAATCTTTAAAACACAATTTTACATAGGTTTAAAAAAAAAAAAAAAAAGTAAATATATTGCATGATAGCAAAATGGCATTTGTTTCAAAATATATATAGACTACCTATATAAGAAAATATTGTAAAAATGTCGAAACTTCCAAACTAAGTCCGAACACCAATTTCTGACTTTACCACCTTTCTCTGAATCAATACTTCATATTGAACCCGTTAGGTCACAGGTCCAACTGTTTGAAATTTTGTGCATCGGCCGTCACATGAAACCGTGCAGTATATATGTGTATATCGCGTAACTCGTTAAAAATCATATTTTTATATGAAAATGTAACTTAAAATATATTGTTTTTGTTGATACAAAAAAACTTTAAAACTAAGTTTTTGTGTAAAATCAAATAACACCATTATTTAAAATGCACAATTTTACCTAGATTTCAAAAAATAATAATTGAATAAATCGTGTATTATCTAAACTGCAATTCTTTCAATTATTTATATTTTACATAAGTACCTACATTAAATGGGTTCAGTAAAATGTTTATCCTAATCAAATTAACCTATCTAATTATTGGAAAAAATTACATTACCAGACACTTTTCAATTCTTACTAAATATTTTTTTTCTAAAAAAAAAAAAAAAAAAACTAGGAATAGACGTTTAAAAGTTATAGTTATTAAAATATACTAATTTCATCACTAGTGTGTTAAAAATTTACTTTTATATTTATTTAAAGAATATCGAATATCATAACTATTATACAGTTTATGAAATTGTGTGGATGATATTAATGGATGGAGTGGCTATATCTCGTCGAAACAGTAACTTAATTTGTGTTGCTATCATGCAGTACTACTCAATCCATTCTAAACATTTTTTGACCAACAAATTGTTTTGGCAAATGTCTGTGGCTTATATAAGAATAATTTATCAATCTATAGAGATATCGATATGTTGTGCTGATATAACCATAACAAAATAGATAGGTAGGTATGTCAGCAACATTGTTATACACACATCTCTATGAAGTATCCCCACTTTTTACCATGTATTAAGTTCTTCGCCTCTCATTGGTTACATATATCAAGCATACATTTCCAAGCTATCACTACCGAATTGAATGAAAAGCGGAGAACCTAATATATAAGAAAAAGTGGGGGTGCGCATATAATACTAAAATTTTTATTGTTACTGACATACTTATTTATTTTGTCATGGTAATAACTACACCTTTTTGTAAGCCGTACTATATAGAAATTATGTTATCATATAAGAGTCAAGTTTAATTTGTTATATTTATCTACTTTTTTAAAAAATTATTTGTGTTCAAACTTCATATAAAGCTATTTACAGCAGTGGTGGTTTGTAAGGTTCATAGTAGAGGGAGGGCACAAATATCATAACTTATTACCCTAATCCTTAATTCCTGAAGAATTTAAATTTACCCTAATTCACAACTATAGGTATAATATATTATATACCTAAGAAAAACTTAATGTTTTATATGACCTAATTGGTATATGATTGATGTAATATTATATTTTATTTTAATTTGAGTATTTCATGAATAAATTTATTTTATTTAATATTTTGGGTGAGGCACATGTCTGTATGACCCTTGGCATAAGACCACTGGTTTACTTTAGACTGTATGAGCGAATGGCTCCAAATATGTTTTGGTGTAGATGATATTTTGTGTGCTTATTGCATGGCTAATATGCATACATTCTCTGTATTGTTAGCTCATCTAGCAATCAGTACTATATGTGCAGTAGTGGATTAATTATATTATTAATTATTATTACCAAAGATGTTTTGTATTTATTCACTCGTAAGTCTGAATCACAGTTATTATTTCTATAGATACCTACCTAATCATATTATGAATTTGTTTTTATTGACTATTATTATTTATAAAATATTAAATGTATTAAATGTTTATTAATAATATATATTTAAATCTTTTTAGGTATAGATATGTGCTTACAGATATAACTTTTGTTGAAAATGCATTATCGTTACCAATATTTGAACCATTAACTATTGAGTGTTTACAACAACTTACAAATATTATGGTTGCTTGTTTAAAGCTTGCTTTATTTGTACAAGATTTTCACTATAATACTTCAACAAGTACAGGTTGGTTTTAAGTTCTAATTTTATATATAAGGTTGCAATATTGTGTCCTGGATTAGTTGTGATTATATAGTTAAGTTTATTATATATGTACTATAGGCTTCAATAACATATTCATTATGGGGTATATTTATTGTCAGGATAATAAAATGCCTGTGTTCAGTATAAAAGCACAAAAATAACCTGTGGTTTATCCATAGTAAAAAGTGTCCTTATTACTGAACGTATCAGATATATAGACGTATCTATTGTATGGCCGGATTACAGAGTTTATAGTAACAATGGGAACTTTAATTGTTAATTTTCATTTATAAAAAAATATCATTGTAACTGGGAAAATCAATAATGATCTCTGGAAAGTACACTTAGAACAAATTTGTTACTTATAA
Organism: Pemphigus obesinymphae; assembly: GCA_025469235.1. NCBI lineage: Eukaryota > Metazoa > Arthropoda > Insecta > Hemiptera > Aphididae > Pemphigus > Pemphigus obesinymphae. The sequence continues at coordinate 28,470 of JAIPRL010005034.1, forward strand.
AAATATCTACTCAAAAACTTATTATTATTATTATTTTTTGAACCGATGATGTCTTGAGAATTACAACTTCTACCTGAAAGATTGTTTCCAGAAAAAAAAAAAATTTATATATATACAAACAATTATAAAATAACCTACCATCTACCTATTTTATTATTTTGAAATATTTTTCTTTAACCTAAAGTTTATTTTTAGTCATAGTTATAGTTTTAGTTTAGTTTTTTTAGTTTAATATTAAACTATTATAGTACTATAATAGTATATTTTATTTGGGTACACCCAGATTGGTGTTTTTTACTTAAAAATCTTGTTAACTGTTATTTATATTACAACAAAATCTAAATCTGATTCAGATTATTTTTGTGTATATTGTTTACTTATGTTTTAAATAATAATTTTGTTTGGTACTTTAGATAGTATAAATATTGAAGACGAGGTTATGTGGAATCAAGCTGTACAGACAATAGAAAAAACTGTCATTATTATGCAAACGGTGTCTGATGCATTAAAAAAATTTTCATACGCAGTAAGTTTTTATCTTATTCAAACTCGCTGCGTGTTAATAGTTTTATTAAACTAATATTACAGGTGCATCAAAATTATTACATGATCGTTATTTGGATTCTTATTAATGGTATTCAAGATATTACATTGAAAAATTATGAACAGAACTCATTATTTGATGATAAGGGTATAAAGGTTAAAGTAAAGGAAATATCAAAACAATCTGCAAAGAAGTAAGAATTAAATATATTGATTATTTATGTTATACCAAGGTTATACTTATATGGCTAAATGGCCAAATAATAACCAAAATATTAACATGTTTGTTGCCAAAAATATCAATTAGTGTTAACTGTTATATTGATTTTAATGTTCTTATAATTCAGTTAGAGTCAAAATCTATAATTATATTAATTTTAGTTAGTGTTATATATATTCTGCTAAATAACATAATAATATAAGTACCTAAATATTAAATAGGCGGCAAGTAGGGGGCGGAAGCATTTTGCTTTCTGAATAAGACAAGACACTGGTAGTGGATATATTGAATAACAATATAATAATAATTTTTAGCGAAGCTCAGTATAATATACTTAATCATTACTTAAAAAGAAAAAACTAGAACGAATTTGGTATTAAAAAAGTACTACAAAATTCCTTCTATGTAAATAGTTGTTTTTAGAAAATAAATGAACATTTTTTTTAGTTTCTATTAAAGCTAATTAATTCTTAGCTCCATTCAAAATCTAAAATTAATTATACATTTGTATTAATAGCTCATTTGATGTTTTATCCGTGGCATTAACAAATGAAATGCTCAATATGTTAGTTGATCTTTTGGAAAATGCTAAAAAAGAATCAACGTCAGATCAACTTATGAAACTAATTGATTATGAGTCAGAAATAATTCTAGCACCATTGGATATTTGTGCTAATACAAGATCACATGAACGATTAATGAGAATTTTTCAAACGGTACCATTAGTAAAATTTTTATATCAATTGGCAGCTATTAGCCATAAAAAAGTAATTATAAAATTTTTTTTCAATTATATTATATTTTTTATTAATATTATAAAATTCATTGATCACATTATGTTATATTTTAATAATTGTTTTTTAATCTATAATAATGATGTCATATATTACATTTTATCTTATCATCTAATCATAACATAATTTTAATCTTATTTTGTAATTATTTATTTATTTATTATTTTATGTAATAATTACATTATTGTAACATATTGTATATTAATTTCATTCATTAAATTTCTCTTTGAGGGACATTAAAATAACACTGAAATTTCGATCTTTCATTCCATATCTGTAAATAAATTTTTATACCATGATGTAGAGTACGCCCAGGGACAGAGAATCCGAATGGCTGCAAAATGGCCGACTACGATATCATATGTTCTTTATCTTTATCACTAAATAAAAAATATTTAAAAAATTGTCAAGTAACAACATTTCAAAACAAACAAATTCAAATACTTTTAAATGATAATTTGATTTATATACACATATTTTAATTATATTTATGATAATGTAGATTGGTGTATTATTTTAAATTTTAAAGCAAATTTAATTCATTGTATTTGATGAAAATGATTTTTAGCGGAGCTTTGATGTAATATTTTTATATATATATAATTACATAAAGTAATTTTTTCTTTGTTTAAGAAAACTACTGGGAAAATCAAATGAGTAGTAGTTTAAGTACCTACCATCTAGAACCAATTTGTAATCAAAAAAACCTCTTTACCCCAAACCTACTAAATTCCATATTACAAATTAAACAACCAAAAAATATATTTGCAACAATTAACCATTTAAAAACAAATTAAAAATGCATTTGAAATATATTTTTATTGAAGAAAACATAATTAAAACATTATGTAGGTTGTTAGTATAACAATTAATAATTCACATAATTTATATAAAAAAAAAAAAACAATTTACTTACATTTAACTCTACAATTTACTCTATGGTAATGGAGATATTAGATATAAGTCTATGGTGATAACATTTTTTATTTAGTAATAAATATAAAAAACATGTGATATCATAGTCGACCATTTTGAAATCATTCGGTTTCTCCATCCTTGGACGCTTGTTGTAGGGTACATTTGTATTACTTTTTTTTTATAAAAGTTTCACATTTGATTGAAATATTTAAATGTAAATTATGTATTGATATTAGTTAATCAATAAGTTAATAACTTAATATGTAATACAGGTTATGAGTCTTATTTTAAATAAAAATAAAAACAAGATAAATGGGATTCGCACTACAAGTTTAGAATCAATAGACGTGTTGCCTGGATCACCCGAGAGTGGAACACCTGAAGAAGGAGGTAATTAAAAAAACAAATCCTATATATTTATATATGTTCTTGTTTTATATTTTTAATTTGATTATTTTGTTATTTAGAGGAAGACAATGAGTCCTTATTTGGTGCTTGGTTTGAAGAAGTACTAAATCTAGGCGATCAACAAATTGAAAATGTATCTTCTAAAACACAAGCATCAGATTATGTAGATTTGGATAAAAGTTTTTTAGATCCATCAAATTATAGTGTAGTTCCTGAAACCGATGATCCTGAAGGGGTATAATTATTTATTTATATATCCCTAAGTATTTTATATTATAAATTATTATATTAAAATTTTTTTTTTATATAGTATTTAGCACTTATAACACGAATATTTAATATATTGGATATATATTTTTTAAATACCGAGTGTCATTTTATATCTTCTTATATGGCTAAAACTATTCAACCCAATCATCTTGTTGTATTAGCTAAATTGATTGTAGAAGTAGATTGGGCTCCTGTTACCAATGACCTATGTAAGTGTTTAGTGTAATTAATTATTTTATAACCTTTATATTTATTTTATTTTTTTCTAGCTTGCATTATTGATTCTCATCAAAATGTGTCTTCATCTATTGGAATATTTATTCATAATTTGATTGCCAAAGATTACTTATCTGGAAATCAACAAAATGAATTTCTTGAATTAATGGGAATACAAATTCCTCAGGATGTTGTAGGCTGTAAATGGTTTTTACAGATCTATCCTAGAACTTTAGCAATACTAGCACAAGTATATATTTGATTTGATATTTAATATAGTTTTAGAATAATATTCAAAGTATTACACTAATATATAATATCTATGTATTTTAGGTTTTATTGAAAAAACCAACATCAGAGAGAGATGAACTATCTATGTATATTTGGCAAAATTTGATAAATGCTCTGAGTCATTTAATTCAATATCCAACATGTAGTATTGAAGGGTTTGAAGGTTATTTTATTACATTATAATTGTATAAACATTAAAATTAATACAATTTATTTAAAATTTTAGATTTGAATGTTGAGCATGCACAGTTATTAATCTTTTTGTTCAACTTAATGTCTTTAACTCATAAAAAAGGAATTCTATTAGCTATTTGTAATACTATAATAGGTGCAAAATGTCATTTGACATTAAACCCTATTTTCAACAATCATATTTTAGCTTTAAGTAGATTACTTCTTTTATTTGATTATTTGGTACGAAGATTGTATGATGTACCTGAATATTTGCTTTCTCAAGTAATTATATTTTATTGGGATATTTATATAAATAACTTCATTACATCGTGTACATTATTCTAGGTTGAATGGAACTTATTGCGTATTAAAAGTGAATTAAAAGTAGATGGTGACGAAGTACAAATAACTGATGAAAATACATATATGCTCTATAACTCTATAGAAGAAAACTTTCGTAAAAAATTTGATAGTGTTAAATACTCAGTTGCAGTAAATCCTTGTTTTTATAAGCTATTAGACGATAAACAAGTTCTTAATGATGTTCCTAAATTGGATGGACTGGTAAGTTTGAATTATATGTTTTGTATTATAATAATTTACAAGGTATAACCATAATTGATATTAAAAGGATGTAATACCTACAAATTTTCAATGAAAAACTTGTATTAGATTTTTAATTTTTCCAACCATCATGTTAGAAATACAAAATGAAAAAAAAAAACATCTAGTGCCTTACGAGACTTCGATGTATCAAAGTACTGATTAATATTTCGCATCAATTAACAATACTAGCGGAATAGAGTAACAAACTGGGCACATTTTTCATGTTATTCTGAAAAAATTTAATCGAAAAAGTGCTCCAATTTTTGCAAAGTAGACTTATTAATGATATAAAAATTAACTAAGAGCAACTGGTTAAATATTTTTGAGTTGTTGAAATCATTTTAGTGAAAATTAATTGGGGGGTATGCAAGGGCTTTAAAACTATATTGTAAATTGTCAGTGTACTTCACTTCATAAGATAAATTGTAGTTATAGGGAAAAATATAGTTTACTATGATAGGTATACCTATTTTTTTAAAGGTGGCCCGAACAGTTCAAAGTTTTTAAAATTGAACCAAACTCAAGTATTGATAGTTAAATTTTAAATTGATAGGCTTAATAGTCAAACTTAAGTAGTAGAAAGTCTAATTAAACTGAGCATGTTCAAGGAGTTCATACTATTGCATACGTTTACTTGAGACTAAACTAAAGATTTTTTTTATTTATGTTTTCAATGAAGTATATCAGTTTGGGTTTATTCCTGGGAGGTCAACAATGGAGCCAATATTTTGTGTAAGACATTGTAGAGAAAGGAAAAGGAAATTGTGTATGGTATTTATTGATCTAGAGATATCTTATGATACGGTTCCTAGGGAAATCTTGAAGTCCACATTAATGAGGAAGGATTACCTAAGGTGTATATGAACATAATTGAAAACATATATGAAGGGGTGAGTACAAGAGTGAGGAGTCTGTGTGGAGAAACTGAGAATTTTAGGGTCAAAGTGGGAGTGCATAAGGGTTTGGCTTTCAAAAGAATATACAGAGTATGATTTTGTTGAAAGGGAACACAGAGGAAATAGGGAAAGGTAAGAAATAAATTTGGGTGGGGATGTAGTGGGATTGGTTGAAAGGTAGTATAAGAGTAGCTTAGATAGTTGACAAAATGAGGGAAAATAGATTAAGATGGCTCAGGCATATATTAACGCTTTGAATACTATGGACTTATATATACATCAGGAAAATAGTATACTCACTTTCTGTGGACGTATATAAAAATTTATCTATTAATTCTAAAGATATGAAACTTATACCAACCGATAGATAATGAAATTTCAAACCATTTGGAAAAAAATATTTAATTACGATTTTTTGACTTTGCATCAGAGAATGAAAAAGTATTTATAGGAAAGTTAATTGGGACAGGGATGTGGAACATGGAAGGGAATATAAACGAAATGTGGGAAAAGGTAGCAAAGGATGTTAAGAAAGTTGCTAAGGAAGTCGTGGGCGTGAGTAGAGGTAATATGCCACAGGATAAGCAAACATGGAGGTGGGCAGAAGAAGTACAGGAGATAATATCAAAGAAAAAAATACAGTTTAAGAAA
>JAIPRL010005035.1:0-34447 GCA_025469235.1 Pemphigus obesinymphae
TTATGAAAATCGAAAAATGACCTCTTAAAAGTACCAACTAGATGCAATTTTCTACCGGAAACCGGGTATGAGTGTAAAGATCGGAGCACTCCTTCTGGTAGAAAAAGTGTTTACAGAAAAAAAAAAATAAAAAAATAAACATCATTGTAAAACCATAAGCTTCCTCTCTACGCTCAGAATCTAAAAACCATTGACTGCGAAACGTAGAGATTATAATTTTCTGGACCATTTGTGCACCTCATCGGCTTTTGGATTGACTGGATCGGCCATGGTAGAGTTGAGATGATGTAGAGATTATTTACAAGTAATGTAATTTTATGATAAGAAGAAAATAGTCCCTACAAGGTCTAATAAATAACAATAAAAAACCAATAGTAAATATTTTTAATATTACTTAACGAGCAGACTGATTTCTATAATTAATTTAACGTATTCTATAAGACTGAATGAAATGTTTGGTAACTGTTACTGGATACTGGTAAGTGTAAAAATTAACGTATAAAACAATAAAAAAACAAAACATAAGGTAATGAAAGATAAGATATAACACATCACGTCAAGGTCACCAAAAGTTGGCACACAGATGTTAAACCCATAAATGGGTTACGGACGCCCCTACGCAATTAAGCCTTTAAAATAATTTTTTACTTTAACTTTAACACAATCTTTTGCTTATGATAGTTATAATTAAATATTTTCTTTTATGAGTGACAATGGTAGTAAGCAATATAAGTAATTTACCTTAGTGATATGCATACAATTAGTATTATACAATATATAGTATAAAACCACAATTGGCTTTTAACGGGATAAATAAATAATCAATAGTTATAAAAAGAATAAATACCTAGTAATAAATAAAAATGAATCCGACTCAGCCGTTTACCTCTTGGGGCTGTTGTTTGTTAGCTGGTTTTACACCCACGCTACCGCCTCGGAATGCAAAAACTTGCTGAATAAAAATTTCAAAACTATAATAAAGTCGGTAGCAATCCCAAATGCGTGCGACTAACAAACTAAATAACCCAGATACAAACTCGAATACATATAAGTACACAACCATAATTGGTAGATACTCCGAACACAACACCGGCATATATAACACACGTGTATTTCTACAGGTACAATTGTGACCGTCCTAGAGTAAAGGAAACAACGATAAAAAAAACTAAACAAAAACAGTTTTCTGAGCGATACTTACAACAATACTAAAACAATGAAAAATGTGGTTCCATTTGACTTTTTAGAACATATATAATGGCTGGGATCGACGATCAAACAGCTCGAGTGTTGGAAAACAAAAAAAAAAAAAAGATTTTTAACAGTGACAATGAATATGAATAATAAAAATACAAAAAAATGGAATTAAAATCAAAATCGTAATATAACCACGAGGTACAAAAATGTAGAAGAAAATAATGACTATTAGACTTTCATGATCGCCTTTATAAACAACAACGACTGAACTGAACATGGCAACTGTTTTCAGTTTTACCTCGCACGACACTATTACAAAAGAATAAGTGATTACACACGACATTTGATAACATATTACATTAAATGGCAGGAACACAAAAATAATTTTAAATTATAAACCAGACGCAAACAGTCGTTTCATACACTACCCCCCCCCTCAAATGACGCCCCTGACTTATAAAGTTTGTAATTAATTGTATGTTATATAAAGAACTTATACTAGGGTCCTAGGCATTAATTTAAAAATTAAAAATAATTATCGATTATATAAAAAGGGTTCTCAATTATATCGGAATTCAAACGGCCAGTAAGCAAGTATTTAATATATTCTATTCTTTTTTGTTATACGTAAAACATTTCAATAGAATTATTGTCCATATTAGTCGGTCAAAACACGATGGTTTAGATTCTTGTCTTTTTTCTTTTTAATTTTTTCTAAACATTTCATCCATGATATTGACTTCAGCTAATGTGTCAATTGCTGCGGCCGTTCATCTGATATTGCACACTTGTATGGGTTCGAGTTGTATAAAGTTGTGCTGTTTAAAACATCTAATAATTAATTTAATTTTTTTATTAATAATACTTGAGGGGGGTAGGGGGTAGAATACGATTACATATGCTCATTGTTCGACAATACCTTTTTTTCGACACGATTCCGTATGGTGTTGGTAAACGTTGTCACGATAAGGACTTTTATCATATATCGTAATATATGTATAGTGATAAACATATGAATTACTAGTTTTAAATACATTAAAAATATTCTTTGAAATTGCTTATATAAAACCCCTTAAAAACCAAATTAAAAAAAAGTTCTAAAGATTAAAAATGTAATTAAAATAGAACCCAGTATATATATATATATATATATACATATATATATATATTTAATTTATACACATTTTATAGTAAGTTTTCTCGTCTTTAAATCAGAATCAGATAGATATCAGATTTACCGTGTGTAAGTTATATTTGGATAAAATTTTAACAATAATCTCATCATCAATCATAATAACTGTCGATCACTATTATACTGTATCTTTTAAACTTGTTGATTAGTCGTGTAGTCAAGACTCGTGATATTATGTAGGTACATAAAATTTGAACTATATCATTTTGATTTTTAGCACTAGATATTGTTTTTTCTTTATTTGTGTATTTTTATATTATTTTCTAAATTTATATTATATATTTTACATTTATTTTTATTGTGTTTGTTATAATATAATAATTGTTAAGTCATGGAAAATCAATTAAAAATAATTATATCTGACAGAGGTAAGGATTTAGCACTAGTAAATACATCTAAATGTCGTCATATTCGTGAATACAAAGACGGTAAAGTGAAATGGATATGCACAAATTCGGAACATTCAGAAGACGCGTTTGTTTAGCACTTGGGCAAAACGCTTGATTTTGGTTCTTTAAAACTAGGCCTGCCTTATTAGATAGGCGGAATGAATAAATTTACAACATTATTAATTGTTCCTGTGCAATTACTGATCGACAATATTTAACAAGCGTGTGTAATGGCCAAATTCAAATTGTGATTAGCGTAATGTACGTAAATACCTTCCGGACACAATTCTCGTACTTTGGTAACACAGCCGTTTAAATTTTCAGCTCATTAAACGCGCCGTCAAGTACTGTCGTACTCATACAACCAGTGTCTCTTAGACGGGATAATTTATTTATCTGACAGAAGATCCAATGAGTCTACATACATATTGAACTCGAATGTATGGCAAAAGTTCACTCCTCTGAAATCAATGGACACCCAGGGTCGAGACGGACACTCGTCCCATACACTACGACGATAACTTGATATGATGTGTTTAGCCTCTCTTCCGGACAATATCAAGAGTGGCCATCTCCTGCATATCACAAGTTTAATCATCTCACTGCATTTCTTGCCCATGTCACGCTTGTTGAGTTTCATTATTATACCCATGTGCATATACTCGCCTCCATGTCAATTATGGGATGGCCAAAGATTTTCCCCCATTAGTCAACTTTATACTTGGCACACACTATGTAGGTATATAATAGAATACAACAATATGTTTTCATTATAAATGCTGAATAAGTATAAACAATCTTCTTCTTCTACTTCTCCTTCGCCTTCTTTCCCAACTATTTGGGGTCGACCACCCTTGTCCTACACTTCCACTTAACTCTATCTCCCGCATCGTCTTCGCTTACTCCCACCTTCCTCATATCAATCGCCATTACATCCCCCATTTCTTTTTCGGTCTTCCCCTCCCCCTCTTACCAACAACATGCATTTCTCTTACTAATCTTACTGCCTCAGTCTCTTCCCTCCTTAACACATGCCCGAGCCATCTTAATCTATTCTCTCTCATTTTGTCTACTATCGAAGCTACCCCTATACTACCTCTGATATACTCATTCCTTATTTTATCCTCTCTAGTAACTCTACTCATCCACTTTAACATTCTCATCTCAGCGGAAGAGTAAGAGCTGCCACAGGAAAGACGTCATTGTGAGGTAAAATTATGCACTGGATTACAATAATTTGTAGTGATAAGAACACTTAAGCTACAATGATGAAATTCATCGATAAAAACATGTTTACGCAAAACTGGATATTTAAAGTGATGTTAGAGTTAATATACCTGGTATCAAATCGACAAAGGACAAAATTCTAGAATGAACCTTATTTGTGATTTTATATTTATTAATTAACCTAACCCAACAATTAAAAGTGGTGGAGACGTAAGGGACTAAATTTAAATAACTTTTAAATTATCTTCTTTTTCTTTTTATCCTCTGCATTTTTTCTCAACTATTTGAGGTCAGCTACCCTTTTCCTACACTTTCATTTAATTTTGTCTCCTGTATCTTCTTCATTTCACCCAACTTTCTCATATCACTCACCATCACATCCCTCCACCTCTTTTTCAATCTTCCTCTCTCCTCATTCAATCAACATACATTTCCTTTGCTAATCTTACTGCCTCTGTCTTTTCTTCGTTAATACATACCCGAGCTACTCAATCTATTATTCCTATTTTATTCAACTACGCATCAAAGTTACTTCTATATTACCTTTTATATACTCATTCCTAATTTTGTCCTCTCTAGTTACTCCACTCATTCACATTTTTATTATCATCTCTGCTACACCGGTTGTATATAGCTCGTGTCGTCTTTTGAAAACATCAAATAAGTGATATTATATTATATTGTTATACTCATACTCGTAATATAATATCAAATGTTCATTTATATATCTCCAGTACATATACCTACATTATATTTATAGCAATATCAAATTTTTGTGATTCAATTATTAGAAACCATTATTGTGAATAATTATTATCGTACAGTACACTCTCCAAACGAAAGTACTGACCTACACAGTTTAGTCAATTTCGACACTTTTCGACATTTAACACGAATAAAGACGTGCGGCAAAATAATTTTCTCAACATTACATATTTTGCTGTTCTTACATTTTTTCCTTATTTTCCAACAGTACCTACGTAAATAAATTTCCCAGTAAATTGAGGTTTTTATTTATAAATAATTTTAAGATATTTATTTAAAAATGTTGCTATCTGCAAGTACTAATGATGTGTACCTATGCTTATCAATAGCAACGACCGGATTACGTGGTGTACGTCTTACATATTTTAGACCATGTGATGTTCGTCAGGATGCAAATTCTTAGTGTTCGGAACGTTCACTTAAAAATTGAATATTCAATTCACGTTCAAATGTATTTAAAAGGAACACGTTCACACTAACGTTCTTTAGAAAAATGAACGCGTTCATCTGGTTGTCCATTTTAATTAATCAATTATTTACAAAATATACGTTTTTCTTATATACATACTAAAAAATTATGGATTCATAGAAACTATCATTTTCATTTTATAGCAAACCCAAGAATATTAGACTTTTAAGTATTATATTTATAATAATGCTTATAGCGAAATTTTAATATATTTAAATTTAATTTAAACGGCCTGAAAATCGTTCAAATTCCTTAAAAATATGAACGTCGTTCACGTTCACGTTCTATTTAACAGAAACGAGTGACGTTCGCGTGTCGTTCACGAAATATGAACATGAACGCATGAACGTGCGTTCATGAATGTCGTTCTTTCCAATCACTGTAAAGTTTTTTACGAAAAAATATATAAAGCACTTTACAAAGTATAAATATATTACGTTGAAAATACAGATTCGAGCATAACTGATTATTTTTGATGGGTACAATAAAATCGTACTAGGTATATAATATAAAAAAAAAAATAGATAACCATGACAATTGTGTTTGTTATTTCGCCTGTATTTCCGGAAAAATCGAAAAATAACGTCTTTAAAGTACCAAATACAATTCATTCCATTTTTTATTTTCGTGTCATACAACCACAATTAGATGAATACGAACAAATGATAATAAATCATAAGTAAATAAGTAAAATAAATATATACAATTCAGAGTCTATATGGATATAAATAATAAAATACATAAATTGATTAATAAATATAATTAGAAAAATAAGTAGAATTTGGAATGGATATAACTTTATGGTAACATGGTTGTCAGAGTTCATATGTTTGTTTTAGTTTTAGAAAACCCTTGATCAAAATCTTGCTACTTCGATAACATTTGGATTTGCAGACAGAAGTTCTTCTTTCGTACAGGAAGATGGGCAGCTTTGGCAGTTCATTAGGTGTTCCATGTTTTGTTCCATACCACAATCGCATTTTGTGAAGGTGTCTTGGAGGATGCCCCATTTGTTTAGGTTGTTTTTAGATCTGCCCACTCCTACTCTAAGTCTATTGAGGGATCTCCAGGTTGGCCAGTCTAATTCGTTTCCTGCTGGCAGTAGTTCCGCTGGTTCGAACTCTAGTTTATTGTTTTCCTTGGAGAGAGAGAATTTCCACCTTTCTCTTCGTACCTCTTCAGGTGGTTTATTTAGAAGTTTTGTCGTTTTAAGGAAACTCTTTCTCGATTTAAGTCTGAAATTAGGCATATTTTGTCTATGTAATCGGTGTAGTATATCAGTTTCTGCTTTGGTCCTTTCCCAGTCTGCTGCGACCTCCCGGCGTATGTTTGGTGAGGCAATACCAGCGAGTTGGTAAAATTTTGGAAGTGGAGTATTCTTAAGACAACCTGTTACTAAACGGCAGAATTCATGCCATAAGAGAAGGTAACCGAGCAGTGACCAAACGGCGGCATCCGGTATAACAATAGTCGGATAACTGACACCAAAAGACGACCGCCGAGGAACCCCATAAAACACTGTACCGAACAATATTGTAATTTTCAGACTATCGTTTAAATTGTATTTGTCTGTTATTACGCGGATAACGTAGGTATTTTAAGTTCACTGTGATTTAATAATATGCACGTGTAGTCATGCTATTCTCAGAGTAACAACCATTTAATTTTTTAATTCTGAAATTCAACGTTTGGAAAGGACGATGACTATGAAACGCACGATAGTATATATGTTCAAGATTATATTTTGTGAAGACATTCGAACGCCGCTCGTTTCTGTTAAATTGAACACGAACGACGTTTATACTTTAAGGAATTTGAACGATTTTCAGGACATATTCAAATTACATTTAAATATATATATATAAATTCTATTAGATTTAAATATAATACTCAAAAGTCCGATTCCGTGCGCCGGCCATAAAATGAAAACTATAGAATTATTTCTATGAATCTGTAATTTTTTGGTAAATACATAAAAAAACCGGTCATTTTGTTAATAATGAATTAATTGAAAAGAACGACCAGAGATGAATGCGTTCATTCTTTGAAAGTGAATGTAAATGCGTTCTTTTTATATGCTTTTTTTATGTACTAGAATGAATTCAATTTTTGTGTAAAGTCTGCTGTCCGAACTCTGCTGATATTTAAGAACACCGCTGTAGAGAAAAATGCATAAGAATGAATAATAATAAACACGTATTATTTATATTGTCTAAATAGTAAATTTTTACACATTTTCAACAAACAAAAAAAAAAATAAAAATCTACATATTATACTATATTATCCTGCAGTGACCTAATCGATATGGAATATTAACGGTCAATACTCGTATACGTACAGCTATGATATTAATTTCCGTTATTCGTGTTCCGTCTCATCACTACCAGTACCCTGAAATTTTAAATTGATTTAAATGAATGCGTTTAGTTTTGTTAATGACAGTAAATATTATTATCGTCAAATAACCGACCGCCAAGTATTGCTGCACCGGAATGGAGCACCGATTGACGCATTGGGCTTGGGTTGACGTTTGCGGTTGCCACGGGGTGTAGTCGGTTAACGAAATCAACGATTCTCCTATAAAATATAATGTATGAAATAAAAATTCAGTTACAAAAAGTGAAATTAGTCCGTCGTGAAAATGTCGATTTAGGGATGTTAGGACTTATTATTGACCACGAATATGGTGAATAATAATAATCATAAAATTATTGGAAACATCATGTAATTATTATATCGAATAAATTATACTATTATACGTATATATAATAATATATACTAGTGCTCACCACCTAATCCGGATCAATCCGTTTCCGGATAAATAATCTGGATCGATCCGGCTCGATACATATGCTTAATCCGTTTAATCCGGATTACAACAGAAATACGGATTACATGACGAACTCGGATTAACGGATTACTCGCCCAATCCGGATTTTGAGTTTTCGTACTATTTAATAGCTATATTGCCTAATAGCTATAACCATTGATTATATGATATAGTTGTAGAACCCTGTAGTTGTGTGTTGTAAGTTTGATCGGATATCGTTGAAATCGCTAGTAGCGGATGAGGTCGCAACGGCCGGCCGTAGGTACTCGGTATTCGGTCGTCGTGCGAAATTATGAAAACAGGTTTATTTCTGTTCCAAAGTTCAAAATAAGTTTGCGATTAATCGGTCGGCCGTCAAAATATAACAATATGAAATATTATTTGCTTATATTCATATTGTTGTCGCTATCTATCGGGTGATTATTCTCGAGTAGCTCGTTATATATTGTGGTGAGCTATCTATACTATATAATAATGGATAATATATATATATATAATATAATGACGGATTAGATCCGAAATCCTCAATAAATTTACAATCTGGATTGACGGATTATTCCCAAAATCCGAATTAAATTTGGAATCCGAATCAACGGATTATATCAACAATCCGGATTTACGAATTGAATCCAGAATCCGGATTGTATATTTTAATCCGGATTACAGGTTGGTCAAATTAATGCTCAGCACTAATATATACTAGCTGAATCACCCGGCTTCGCTCGTGGACTATATAATTATTTTATACAATTTTAAAAATTATTTTGCTTGATATTTTATGAAAAAATCTGGTTTTTATTTATTTACGACTAGAATTTGTTGATTAATGGTTTGTAAAACGCTGACGATGTTGTATCCGAAATAATGTCTTTAACTTTTTATACTAATAATATACATAGATATATTATATTAGTGGTTAGACACTTATACTTATGACTCAAGGCTTTAAGAGGCCTAATGATTTTGAGTAGTAAAACATGTGTACAAAAATAAATCAAAACACCACTAATGGACTTTGAGTGAATAGTTGGTTTAGAGTTTAACATTTCAACATCTATTATATATATTATGTACGAGGACTATTTTGGTAGTTATTTATTATTATATAATAAGACTAATTAATATAGTAAAATGTATAGGTATAAAATATGTAGGTAAAATACTGTCTGATGACTTTTGACTTAGAAATAATGTCATATTTTGGCCGGTAACGTTGTGCACGTGGTATAATAATGGTTTATGTTTTTAACTTACTTCCGATGACCCAGATACGTTGTTTTGACATTGAGATATTACTCGATATCAAAGTATTTAATGAGTTTTAGAACTTTTGTCTTACCCGAGAAAGTATTATTATAATCATCGTAGACATAAACGTTTTTATGATGTGTTTCTATTTTGGTCCGCAAGGTCGTGCTACTGGAAATTTCATTCATATTTTTTGATTTTCCCATTATTTTTTCCTAAATATAAACAAAAAAAAAAAAACAATATAGTTATACTGTTTACTACGTGTTTAATTTTTTTATAATATCCAAGATCATATTATGTCGTTATTATTATGGTACCTAACGGATTTTTTTTTTTTTTAATTGACGATTTAAAGGTCAAAGTTTATCTTCGCACTTAAATCTAAAATAATATTAATACACTACGCTGTCCGAGGTCTACAGGGACGAGAGACAAACTCCTACCATATGTATCTGGATGACTTTTTAAAAATTTTACTATCATTATTACACGGAAGATCCACCTAGAGACGTTTTAACCAGTACAATGATTTAACGTAGTGTTAATATTGATTTTTTTTTTATTTTACTCGACACAACTCGTATATGATATTATAAATTTTATAACGTATTATTCGACTGAATTCATGTCGAGTGTGTCAGATGATGTCAGGTGACCGAGCCATCAGACTATCTGTCCACGATAAAGTCGTGTCGTAGGTATAGGCAACACCTGATTTAGTCGGGGTGATGGTCGGGCCGATCAGGTCATATCGCCTTACTAAGAGAAGAATTCGAGTGCAATTTACATGTGTGCTTCGGTATGCCACATTACTTGGGTGCAGTATACGTATACCAATGACATTTTATTATTACATGACGAAATAACATGATATACTAGCAACATGGACGAATTTCAGAACGGTACGAGTGGTCATAGAATGAAATATAATTTATCAATTACGCCAAGAAATTCGGACGTCACACGGTCTTATCTGCAGTAATTTTAATATAATAGTATATAAATAAATTTAATGTTTACAGAGTTGAACATACTTAATCAAAATAAATAGTAAATAACAATAATAATTATGATAAGTGGACCGAGTGACGTAGACATCATGCGCAGAACTCAGTTGTTGGCATATGTTATTTCGTCATGGTATGCCACTTTTTTTATGGAAAGCTCATACTAGTTTGTACCTTTTATGTGTTAGTGGCTATATAGAGACTATTTTTAAAATGAGTTCCAATGAATGGACAGAACTTTTATTTTTTTTTAATATTTTTACGTTGGATTTGTCATAAAATTATTATTTGTTAATAAAATATTTATTGTGATAATATAATGCAAGGGAACCGCGTTTTCAAGATGTCTCTTTCGTTAATAATGATGAATGTATATTTGACAGGAACAGTTATGTATAGATATACTCACATTTTACATCAAACAGATGATAACAATAAGAATCTCTATGTTGTATCGTATTTATGTTCTAAGTTTAATAACTCTACCTGCCCCGAATTTCGCCGAAGACCCGTTAGTATTTTTCCAATCTATTTTATTTGTAAGTATGAATATTATTATTGGATTAAATGTTCTACCCCGTGACTACTTTAATTGAGGAAAATAATGTTGTTGTCCTCGATGAAAATTGTATTTTATTGTTTGTTGGAAATCGTATTATTAGCGAGATAAATAATGTATGAATAAAATATCACGATACAGGTACTAAAGGACGAATTTAAATTCAAAAATTCAGTTTTTGATTTGTTTTGTTCGGTGTTTAGGCCTAACAACAAATACTTAGGTTTAGGATATTATTAAATTCGCTGTAATTAATAATAATATTATTAAAATATTCTTACTTTTAAAACTGGTTATACTTATAAAAGACAGAGCTTTACCCAACGACGTACCTACCTATTATGATATTATTTTATATCAAAATAATCTAAAAAAGGGTAAACTTTTAACAAAGCTAATATATATTATATTTATAATCTACACCTAATTATTATCTGTACTTTGGTACTAAAATACATGTTTGGCATGTAAAATCAAGTCTTAAAAACCTTTAATTAAAAATATAAAAATGTATACTTATATATATATATATATAAAAAAAACTTATAACATAATATTTATATATATATATACAAATTTGTGACAAATGATATTCGATTTTTTTTTTTTTATTATAGTTAGAACAGAAGACGTTTAACCTTGTGTTACATTTTCTGGTCTAAAACCTAAAATTACCCTTTTAAGACTTCAATATTTCAAAACCTTAAATGTCTATGAAGTGCCTAATACCTATTGAGAATATTTTTTTTTGAAAAATGTATTCAATCAATATAACAATAAAGTACCAACATAGTCTTTGAAAATAACAAGTCTGTTAATCCATTTTTACCGTACCGACTAGATGTAATTTATTACCGAAAAAAAATTGGTAAACATGCAATGATTTGAGCACTTTTTCTAAATAAAACTGTTGGGTACAGTATATAAAAGAAAAAAACCATTACATTCTCTACTTTGTTTATAATTTAAAATTTGACCCTCCCTCCCCGTATATACCTACTCATCACAAACTTAATTTTTCTTTGAATCACGTACGATACAATTCATATAACTGTCCTATGCCACTGGCTAATATAACAATTATATTATTAGTAATGTATGATTGACCTATTATTATTAAAGTGTTTTATGAGGTTTATTAGCGAAGGACATTAAATTGTTTTATATTTCTTTTGATATACCGAATTACTGCCATCACTGGTAGCCATTGCTTTTTTGTGACTATACTCTGATCGAACTTCTATGGCCTGAGCAGACCCTAAAAATGGAGTTGTCTGAAGGTGTTTGGTGTCCTCGGTATACGGTAATTTAGCCGGAAATATTTCGTTCCAATATTGATCTTTTACCATTGTTGGATACTCTTGATGCATCTCGTCTACAATAACGTACGACACCTGAATACAAGTCAATAGAATATAATTTTATATTTAGTATTGATACGCGGCTGGGGACTTTTATAGTTTTAGTGGTTCCAGTTTCAGTTTGAGTAAATTCCGATATTTATCGGTACATTTTCGATCGATGAAAATATAATTGAGGAAAACTGATAAGACCCCATAGGTTCTAGTTTCCGCTCGAACCAAGATTATTATTTTAGTTCGTTATTTTCTGTAATATTTTGTGATGCTATTGTAACAATGCAATTTCATTGACTCGTCACTTTATGTCCCTTCTCAACATTTTTACTTAGGTAGTCATAATGGGAAACAGAATACGAGACGCATGCAGGGCTTGAAAACGTTATAAATTGATAACGATATACCATCAAATTTTAATAACTTTATATTATATTATTATATAATTAATTTTGGTTCCTTTTAGATTCTGAGCGAAGTGAGGAATATATTTGTTTTAAGATGTATTTTTTTTTTATGTCCGTGTACATATCTCCGGGTAGAAAGAGTCTAATAGGAGTTTTGGACGAATTAAATTTTATCACAATCGCTTTGAAGCCATTTATTTATTTTTCCAGTGTTTAGAAACAAATCCGGAAAGCACACTCTGTAAGTGCGTTAAATTTCCGGTTTCTAAACGTGTTTTGAACAATAAACTATAATTTTATAAACAATTTGTTTAACCTACAATACTTATGTACAGACACCAAAAAATAACAAAACGAATACAAATTGTAAATATGTAGTATCAAACTTACTGAATTTATCTATAGACATATAAAACCAACAAAATTAATAAACATTATAAACATTGAAATTGGAAATCACAGCAAATATAAAAGGATGTATAATATACGTTTGATATAAATATACGTTAAATATATCTATTCTCCTGGCAACTAAATCCACTAACACGTAATAATGTACTATATAGTAACTATGGACATATAAACGGACGGACACAATGGATATATACGTATAAGATGTCTAAGTTTAGGTTTAGACACCTAAAACTACATTTAATAACTGAAATATTTTATAAATTTAAGGGAAATAAAAAATACATTTGTCATGGTTACTTATTTTTATTTTTTAATATTATAGGGAACTTTACTCAGAAGCATCTAATAATAACACTACTCAGTCCGAGGACCGAAAGGAAAATGAACTAATTTCTACCATCTGAATCGGGACGACTTTTTTAAAAATTATAACAGGATTGGCTTGAAAAAACCCAACCTAAAAAAACCCACCCAAAAAAACTTATTACACCAACTTAGAAAAATTAAATCATTTTATTATGGTTAAATAAAATATATTTAATTTTTTTCATCGAATAGTAAATATTAGAATTCCTATTTTGGAAATTAAAATTTCAATGAACTATGAATACAACTATAGAAATATTCGTGTGTTTGGTAATAATAATAATAATATCATGTTGGTATTATTATTAATATAGATACCAAAGTTAATATAAATTATATTAAATAATAAATTATACTAATATGTTAATGGCCTTGGCCAGGACTGGTTGCTTATGAGTAATAAATTATAAAATTCTTTAAAAATATTATTAAATCTTTTAAAAAAATACAGTGTATGTAATATGGGAGAAAAAATAACATTTTTATTGTGTTGAAGTGGGTTTCTTTTAAAAATAAAAGCTATTAAAATCTAACCAAACAATTTTTTTTTTAAAAAAAAACAGGGTAATATTGGGCTTTTTTGGGTTTTATGAAGAAAAAAAAAAGATTTAACCCAACCCAGTTGGTTTTTTTTAAAAAAAACCCCGGGGTTTTTCTAACCCTGCATTATAATCTTAAAAAAGTAATAAATATATTTAGATTTAGATTTTTATCACAATTAAAGAAGGACTACAGTTGGGTTTTGCCTTAAAGATTTACAAAATATTAGGGTTCCCATAAAAGTATTTCAATTTAGGTTCCACGTATTGTGAAAATATTACACTCGGTCTTTTGAGTCATAATAACATAGTTTCAGTGTTGCACAATGTTATGGAAGTTACTGGATACGAAAATGTTTATAGTAAAACCTTTCGAAATAGGTTTTGACCCTCTGGGACCAAAATAAAACATAATTTAGCCAAGGGTTTCCATTTAGTAGCCAAAGATAATAAATAAATAATACGAGTGATATTTAATTTTAGTATCAACAGAACTTAATTTTTATATGGAATTTCCGTATAATCAAGGATTTTCAATTTTTATATTAGATGGTCTTATTGCGCATTATAGAAACATGGTATTTTTTTCACGGTTTGTTATCTAGGAAGGAAAAAATGAAAAAACGAACTCTTTTAGAGAGACTCGTTTTGAGCATGAGATTGCACGATACATATATGTCATTTAATATTTTAAATAAAATAATAATTATCATTATATTTATACTCGATAGAATCCTGTTCAATTTGTGCAGTTTATTAGATGAAATAATATTATATAAGGGCTGCTCCGAAGAAAGATTTTTTTGGGGGAGGGCTGAAAATGTAAAAAAAAAACTATATTATACTTCTGTTCAAAACATAAAATAAACAAAAAAAAAAGGGCATCGAATTTTTGACTTTTTCTACTATTTGCTGACTGAATTTAAATTTTCTAACTAAACTTAATTTTGCTGACTGCTTTCCGAGGTGGGGGAGACATTTCCCCCACGCCCTCCCCCTACTAGGGACGGCCCTGTATTATATACAATTATAACATACAAGATAACGAGTAAGTCGATTGATTTTTATTTGAAAAATGTTATTTACACTTGGAAATTATTTTTCTTTTGTAGTTCTATAAATAATTATTGATTTCTATTCGAAATGTCGAACTCGTTGAATTGTTATAGTATATGGTATATAGTATATATGGTTGAACTTTAATCTTTGGTAAATAAATTATTCTCTTTTTCAAGTAGGAGTTTGCAGGAGTTATTGAATGAAAAATGGTTCAGAGGCACTAAAACTTTTTTTATATATATATTATGTAACTGACATTTTATAATGATTTAGAAGTCGTGATTTTTGGAACTCAATTCTTATTAAATTAATCATAATATTACATTATTTTTCAATTATATTATATTATTATTAATATTTATTAGATTAATAAAATAAAATATACAATACATTATGCATTGAAAAACAACTTTTTATTACCTACAAGATGTAAGGGAATGTGGGGCAGAGTGGAAAGTCGGGGCAAAGTGAAAATCATGCGTAACAAAACAATAAATTAATGTATATCAATAAATCAAAATGTGTTTAATGTGTTTTGTTTTAAATATTCTCTTTGGGAAAAAATGATTTGTTTCGTTTAAATTGTAAATCGATATCAGTGTTATTATCAAAAGTTTCATTTTTCCTCTAATGATGTAAAAATTGTGGTTACCAGAAATTTGATTTTTATTAATTTGGTAAAACTTGATACCGTTTTTGCATTTGTTTATATGTCTTTGTTTAATACAAATATAATGGTAAGCTGGGGCAAAATTAATTCAAAAAATGTTACGTTGTTATTTTACTACTCAAACATATCTTAATTGTTTTTTATTTTAAGGAACATACTCATTAAGTATTAAATGTTTACTATGTTTTAAATGTAGTATATCTTTGTATATCAACAAAATAATAACACAATATACCTATTATAAGAATTAAAATAGTATTTGTTCTTATATCCCGTTATTTCTAAAGGTATATTTAATGGAGTTTATGAAAAGGTAAATGTAAAAATGGTTTTGTAGTCAATTTTTTCCTCTTCCATATACATTTTCACTTTCCCATACCCACTATTATTCCATAGTTGCGACAAAGTTAAATATTTTCCAAGTTTAAAAAAAAAATTCATTTTTAAACATTGATTTAAAACTAAAAAATATAATCTTTTTAAATTAAATTGCATTAAATTCGTGATAAATTGACATTATATTTATTTGTTTAAAGTGATTAATAAGTATATTATGATTATTCAAACATAAAGATGTCCACTTTGCCCCACATTTCCATAGCCGGTATTGAGTTTTTATAATATTTTTGTAATTACTTTATAATTTTGTAATTATAAGGACAGGCAGACATCACAGCTGTATATAAATCATTAACTTCGTATACAATTTGGATTCTTATATGTTTATAATAAAAGTATATACTAGATGATTCTTTTATCTTGAATATTGATCTTTTTAAATTGTTAATTTTTTTTTTATAAATACGAGATACTTATTTTACTATATTTTTGTATAAAGTTAAAATTTGAACTTTTTTATCCTTTTATTTTTGAAAGTATATAATTTTTTTAAATTGCAAACTATATTTTTGATATGATATGACACGACATGGCAATACACAAAAATGAAAAAATAATAAACATTCTCAAAGAAATTTTGGTTAACACCATAATAAATTATAACATAATATACATTATATATAATGTTACAATATTTAAATTTTAATGGACGGTTGTTACATAACCTAATTTACCCTAAACTAATTTGAAAAGGTTACTGATTATTTATTAGAACAGAAAATACGATTTCAATGTATTTCCCAAAATGAAATTATGGGTGGCTTGCCCCAGAGACCAGAGGCCATCAGCGAGAAAAATCTTGCTGGTTACTCCATTTGCTATCTGGAAGTCGAATTGGGGACCTCGTGCACCGAAACATATGTTTGACCACTCACCCATAGTAAATAAGTTATAAACATGCAACAATTTAATCAAAACTATAAAATTGCTCCCCAGAACAATTCCAAAAGACATTGAGATGAAATATTTTTTTTACCTACCGTGAATTATTGGTACACGTTTTTTTTTATATTTTTAGTACATTAAAAAGCCTTGCCAACAGTCATATTTTCAATGGTTTTTAATCTAACCTGTAAATTTCTGTCAATAAGCCAATTCACATCAAAGTCATCGTCGTCGTCACCAAACGGGTTTACCAATGTTTCTGCTACCATTAACCAGCCCATATAGAAGAAAAACTAAAAATTACATTATGCATAATGTTTTCGGAGCATTTTAGAATATTTACTTGTAAAAACGTGAAAGTCGGTACCACCAAATCAATCGGATGTGTTGGGTAACCTTTACTCGGGTCCAGGTACTGATTGCCCATTAACGAAGCGATAAAGTAAGCGTACACAGCCAATGTGGTAACCTATAAAACATCAACTATGAATAATATAAATACAATTTACAAGAGTAGAAAACGACAAACAAAATGTGAAAAATATGTTTAAAAATAATCGGATATTACAATGAATAAAATTAATTATATTAGTTATATGGATAGTAAGCTATTTTTTAACCGAGTCATAACCTCAAATTTTGGTCGCTAACAGTCAGACCATATTCATCTTGCTTATATAACCGGTGTCCGGATTTGTATGCAATAAAAAAGCTCAAAATGATAGGCATTTACGCACCAAAAACCTTAAAATGTGCATTTAATATGTCATTGACATTTTTAAGAAATATGGAAAAAGTTATTTTTTTTTTTAAATATGTGCTTTTATTTAAACTATATGCATTTATATGCAACTAAAAGAACTATCACAAATAAAATATTTAGGATTGATTTATGATAATAAATTAAACTGGAAATTTAATATTGAACATATAAATACCATATGAAGGAAATGTTTTGGTTTATTTAAAATACTTAAGCAATTTTTAGACATAAAACTATTAAGGTCTATATATTTCTCATTGGTAAACTCTACTATGTCATATGGTATTAGCATTTGGGGTGGAACTTTTAAAATTCATATCTCGTGATTATACGTCACTATTAACTCTTTAATAAAATACATACTAAAAAAGCCATTTCACACTTCAACTATCGAAATTTATAAATTGTTGAATGTAAATAATCTATCAATACTACATAGAAATCATTAATTCTATTATTATATTGTAAACATAAATATCTTATAAATAAACTTAATCATAATTTTAATACTAGATATAAGGAAAAAAACAATATAAACCCCTAAAAATGTAATAAGTTATTTGGATTAATGTCACCCTTAAACATAGGAATAAATCTATTAAGAGTTAAAAATATTGATCTTGACTCTTTTCCTTCTGTTAATAATTTTAAGTTGTACATTAAAAAATTTAATTAATATCTTTTTATTATGTGTAATTGTATTTATTTATAGAATTAATTTTGCATTTTATTATTATCATTTAACAATAATATATAATTATAACGTAATATATTAAGACTCGCAAGACTCACCCAATCTAAAACAAGTTTTCTTAGAGGTTGGTTCAGAAAGCATACCTATTTGCAATTATTATTAAGCGTGTTATTTAAAATTTCTGATATAAAGATCATATTATTATTATTATATGCAAGCATTAATTGATTTATTCATATTTCTAACTTTCAAATCGAGTAAAAAATGTGAACAAAAAAATATCTTTCTTTAAGCCATAAAATAATATACATACATTTTTTAAAGATAATAAATATATTTACACTATAGATACAGAATAGGTATTATACAAGAAAAACAACAATGTAAACAAATAATAATGTCAATCAGCCACCGACATACGCCTATAGTTTACTTTTGATTGGAATGGTGTATATTTTTATATAGGTACGTACGTATGATAACAAAATTGTGTCAATATTACATAAAAATACAACCGATTGAATTGTTAAAACCGTAGCTGTTGGGTCTTTTACCAAATATCTTGATTGCTAACGTTTTATCTATAATAAGTACACATCCAGCACATAACGTTATACGTATTATATAATGTTTTCATTAAAAAGTCAAAAGAAAAATACGCAGTTTATTATTTCGTCAAAGAAATATTTATACGCATATAACATGATATAATATATTATTCTCAAACTTGTTGTAACACGTGGTAAAATTATTATACTTAATATAATATTCGATTTTCGGGAGGCAAATTGAAATTCCAAGTTGGTTCGATATTATACAAACTGTATTTCTACTAGTTGAAATGAACACAAAATAATAATAAATAACGCATACAACAATCATGAAATATATTGTATTCGAATACGTGGGTCATTTTATTTAAAGTGGTTTTTTACTTCTACTTCTAATACTTCTACTTCAAGTCAATTGATTTTATCCAGGGACATTTATGTAGCACTAAGTTTTATTTAATTTATTTATGTTTCCTTTAAAAAACAAATTATTCTAATATGAAAACATAAAATTTAATTAAATTTAATCTTTTTATAAAAACTATAAATATTGTTATTTTATTTTATATATTTCTTAGTTTTTTTTAAAAAAAATGTGTAGGAATTTTCAATTAAAATTAAATAAATTATTAATATTATTAAATTAATAATTAAATAAAAATAATAATAATAATAATAATATTATCTGCATATTATGTTTAAAAATGGTATACGTTATACGACCTAAGAAATATAGAACCATTTAAAATTAAAAAAAAAAAACTAAAAAAATTTAAAGGCAAATTATTGTACTTATTTGTAATATTATTAATTATATATAGCGTATATATCATTTCTAACATTCAATTTTAATTTATATTAGTGTTTTAAAATTAAAATTTTTCATTATTCTTGAAATATTGATAAATATTAGCTATATTAATTGATCCTTGATTTAAAGTTGGGAAGTTCAAACAATCTACTTCGTTCGTTTAATTAATAATATGTCGGCGACTTTAAATATTATGAGTTGGCTTTTCTAGGTTAAAAATCACTGTGTTATTAAAAACTATGCACATTTATGGAATTTTATAAGATGTGAATATTATAATTTTAAATTTTAAAGTATAAATTGCATTTGAATAAAGAATATAGTTAAAATATTAATTTTTAGTCCAGCAATTTTATTTTTGTTAAATAAAAACACAATATAATAGTATACGTTAGGTGGATAAAAATTTGTAGCAGTTAAAAATATATTATTATAAAGTAATTATTTATTATTTGAAGCGTTCTTTTATTAATACGAACTTAAATTTGTCTTGATTTTCAACATTTTGGAAATAGCATATTTTGAAATTAGTGCTAAACACCTAATCCGGATCAATCCGTTTCCGTATGACTAATTCGGATCAATCCGGATTGATAAATATGCTATAATCCGTTTAATCCGGATTACAATACGAACCCGGATTAAAGGATTACACGTCGAATCCGGATTGCACGAAGAATTTGGATTAACGGGTTACTCGCTGAATCCGGATTTTAAGTTTTTTATTGTAAATCGGATATTGTTATAAACCCCTGTTGTTTGTTAAAATACAGGTTGACAATTTTAATTGTATTAAACTTTCCTATAAGTTGCCTATTATATTAACGGATTGGATCCGAAATTCTGATTAAATTTATCATCCGAATTAACGGATTTAATCCGTAATCCGGATGAAAGGGATTGAAACCAGAATCCGGATTGTATATTTTAATCAGGATTTTGGATTGGTCAAAGGAATGCTCAGCACTATGACTGAAATACTACCTACTCATCATTTATCATTCTAAAGGTAGTGAATAGATTTTTGAAATATGTGTACTGCTCAGGTGGACGAAATTTTCGAGAGGTACCTACTAGACCCCACGGCGGTACTCCGTTCGCATATTTTCTCGACCGTGTCATATTGTTTATACTTATTATTACTTGGGTGTAAACCAACGGAATGCTGATCCAGTCGTAGCTATGCAAGCTACTGCAGTTCGATCGGATCTTGTTGATTTCGTCGACCAAGGTTTTCGTCGAAAACTCGTCGGCGATGCATCCCTCTTTTTTGGCTTGCGTCACTATGGTGGCGGCCCACACCAGTGGCATCCAATAATTTGGATGACTGGTCTTGGCGTTCATCGAATCGAACACAACCCGTTCGTCCTGCGTCAGGAATCCCGAGTCTACCAGATGGTCCAAGGTCGGAAATCTCTTTATCACTGCTGGACATATCATTCTCAACGTCAATAAAATGCATAGGTTAGCATATCTCATTATTGTCCTTCTTATCAGTCTGGATCGTTCGGTCTATTTAATAAACGGTTATGTTATTATATTTTTCAATTGCAACGATGTTTGTGTGAATTTTTTTTTTTTTTTTTGATGGATAAACTAATGTTATTAATTCCAATGAATATAGAATAGAAAAGCAGGTGAACATTACAATTAGACCAATATTTAAATGCATCTTTGAGATTTAGTTTTTGGGTTTCGACCGTAGGTACGGCAAAAAATTTTTCGGGTATATCACTGATATGTTTTAGTTAGTTTTAAAAACATACTATACAGTTTTTTAAATTTTTGTCGTTTGTCTTCTCAACTCGAACTCAAAAAAATACTTTAATAATTAAAGAACTATTATTGAAATTGACTAAATTATTATACTACAGAATTATTAAAAATATAACTGAAAACAATTTTCACAATCTATTAAAGCCATTTTTGGTTTTTGTTTCTATAGAAGAAAGAGGTAATTTGTTTTTTTCTCGTGCTTATATAATACCTAAATATTTAATAAATTTGTGAAGGCAATGTTTTCGGGAATGTTAAATTTTCTAAATACAGCATAGTAACATATTTTGAAAAAATGTTTATTTGGAAAATATTGTAAAATTTAATATGAATCTTTGCATAAACTATATAAAATTAATTTTGCAGTTTTATATGAATAATAAAAGTCTTCAAATTCTTCGGTGAAAAAATTGATTTACGTTTTCGATTCCGTAATATTATGTTAGCACTTATGGCTTAATTGATGATGTCACGTGTCAACATATTATCATATTATCAATATTGTTTACTTGTCTAAAATCGATTATAAAATATACTATGAAATTCAATTAAACAGTTGAATGAATAATATTATATTAGCTGAACCGGTACAGAGATAGCAGTTTAACTAGTCATTGTTAAGCTTATAAAGTGAAGTGCTTGCAATTACAGTATTATTATTAATTATTATTTATGTTATATATTTATGTATATATAACTACCATCCGCTGTATTCATTTAGTAATAATTTAAGTTGTTATTCATAAATACATCTCTGGGTAAAAGAAAACTATTATATTTTTATTTATGAAAAACTAAGAAATCCGTTTTTTAGGTTATTCTTTATTATTTAATTAAATATTAAGGTAATATTATTAAAACATTTTTATTTAGGTACCTTTATTTTTTTGTTATATCCAGAGGCGTATTAAGGGGGGCAATGGGTGCATTGTTCCGGAAGATAATTTTTAGAGGACGGTACGGAATGGCGTGTGCTAGGGGCCCAGTAATACCAAAGGCGCAACGGTTTTTATGCAAAAGTCCTCTTTTTATTTTTTTTAAAAAAAAAAAAAGCGGCCAATTATATTTAGCCCTCCATACATTGAAAATGATTGCTCCCCTTGTTATATCATGTTATTTTTTTGTGGATACAATATTACGGTTGTCTATAGCAACGGCTTTCCGTATACTTTAACACGGGGAATTTTACACTTCCAGACCACCTTCTTCGTCTTAAAACACAAATTAAAGTCAGAAAATCAAACGTTGCAACATCATTGGCAAGATCTTTTCGAAAATACTATTTTCGAGGGTATAACATAGTTTTTTTTATAAACTCTCAAGTTTTCTTTTGACAGATAATATAATAGATTCGGTGGGTATTTTTTAATTTTATAAAGTATAAAATATTTAATATCCATTACCGATTGATTTTTTCTACATAAAACATTTATTTTCCCAGTTGATTTTTGTATCTATGAATATTTCAGAAAAAATGTAATTCCATGTATACATACTTTACTATATATAATATATATATATATAATAAACCATAGTTTTTCAATTCAATTTTTACCTCGGTGATTTTTATTTTTTTTTTTATTAACTGTAATCAATATTTTATCATTAATTATATTTTAGGAATGGAAGAGGAGGTATGTGTGTACTTGGTTATAAATGTATAAATTTCGGATAGGACAGAACATATTAATGTCAAAATTAGATATGCGGAAGTAAATAGTAATATCTTGAGAATTATTTCCACTCTCTTCCTATGTATCATCCGCCAGGCCTAAAACTATTTACATTTGGCCGCATAAATGACAAAGAACTTAGACTACTAAAAGTCATACTTTTCTTCAAATATGGTGCTCTTCGTTTTATTGCTCACTTCAATAAAAGCATTGTATACTAGGCAACTCACCTTCTTCAATCTTTATCTCTCGCGATCGTACTCCACACAAATGCAGTGCAGTTAGGCGTATAGACGCCAAACTCTATAAAATAAACGTGAATATCAAGTACAGAAATGATGAGCCTTTTATTAATTCTGATTCTAACCAAACTAAGAAAAACCACACTTCATTTGGACACCCAAAAAATGAACTTGGCTTACTGTGCCTGGTTCAATGATTCCATTTATTAATCGTAGCCGTCTCCACACCATAGTAAACCTTCTATTAATATGTTTTTTGTGTGCCTTTCTATATCTACTCTCAACAACTATTTTGATTTTACCAACTTTCTTTGTAATTTGTCTACAATTTCAGGAGTGCTTGATGTATATAATTAAAAATTTTCTTATTAAAATGTTCCGTACCTTAGAATCATGCTAACCCAAATCAAATCCTTTTACCCACTATTTTTTTATTATGATATTATAATATTGATGGAAACTTGACTCTTCTCAGACTTGAATAACTTTGAGTTCGGGCTTACTTACTGTTGTACACTCAGGCATGATAGAAATACTAACAATAATATTTGTTTACGAGGTAGAGGTATTCTCATTACCGTCTAAATATCGTTTAAAGTCTTCCCTGATATTTCAGATGTTTGTAATGTAGAAGATGTTTTTACCCTGATAACCATGTATTCAGTTATAATTCTAATTGAAGCTGCTTACATAAACCCGAAATATTTCCTTACCAACTGTCGAGGCCTGTGTTTCCTCTATCGAGGAATTAATTTCCTCTTTTACTCTTACTCGTTTCCATCTATTCGGTGACGTCAATATATCTTATGTTTCTTGGTCTCATGATACATTAGGATTTACTTAGATTTACTCTTAATTTCCATAAGTGCGACATCATATCATTTACCAGGAACATTATAATTACTTCTTTTAAGGATAATTACACGATTGAACTTCGTTAAATTCCTCAGAATCCATTTTAATCTTTCCCTATATTTTGACCAACACATTAACATTAATATTGGTTAAGCCAATAAAGTATTGGATTTTTTTAAAATACAATACCAACAGTTTTACCTCTGGTAGTTGTCTTCTCACTCTCTATTTTACTTTAGTTTGATCCATACTAGACTATGTTAAAGAAGTTTTTCATCCTTATCTTGAAAAGTACTAATTTAGTTTAAAGCGTGTCTAAGACGAACTTTTTTCATATGCCTCTTTCATTCTCAAGATAAAATATCCAATCTACGATTATGCCTTCATTCGTAATAGTTTAAAAATTCCTCGATGGTAATTCTAACTTCATTTCATCCCTTCTAAAAGATTCCATAGATGTTCCGGATCTCCTTTCCTTAATCTTCTTCCATATTCCTTCCTACGTCAAAAATATCCATCATCATCATCACCCTACCTACCCATAAGATATCGTACGGTCACAATAAACTCATTAATAGAACGTTATGTCAAACAAATCATTCAGAAGATTTTTATTTAATTTTAATTTGATT
The DNA here is from genome assembly GCA_025469235.1 of Pemphigus obesinymphae. Taxonomy (NCBI): domain Eukaryota; kingdom Metazoa; phylum Arthropoda; class Insecta; order Hemiptera; family Aphididae; genus Pemphigus; species Pemphigus obesinymphae. Next base: position 24,979 of record JAIPRL010005035.1, read on the forward strand.
CTGAATCTTTTTTTTCTTTTTCAATTTGTATTTTTTCTAATTCATTTCTAAAAAAATGTATAATTTGTTTTGTAATTTATATATATATATATATATATATATATATATACATTATTATTTAATTGACATTAATTATAATAAATAAATAAATAAATATCATAGTTCTACTTCGATCAAATTATATTTTTTAAAAAAAATTTAATCCAGGGAAATTAAAAAGTAAATTTCGAAAAATAATTTGGAACATACGTGTTGACACTATTGCACTTATTGCAACTTTGACTTTGATTTGTAAGTGTGTACTTGTACTTGTTAGTGTGACCCCGAATATTACAGTTACATGGATTATTAATGCTAATAATAATCTAATCTTGTACAGCACATGCATAAATTCGTTCAGTGAATTTTTAATAGATTGCCTATATAATGTTCTTTAGAATCGAGAGATGCACTAATGTCCCTTTAAAATATTAAAATATTAAAATTGACAGGAAAAATTAGTAAGTATCTTTAATGATAAAAAAAAAAAACCATCATATATTTTAGGCAAAAATCAAATACTAATATTTCTGAAATGTCGAAGAAAATATATATTCAATGGATTTAGCTAATACATAAGTTATACTTGTCCGGTGATTAACGTGCTGACATATAAAGCCAGTGAGTCTGGCCAAGGTATGCTTAGATATTGATTCCACCATCGACCGACCACGATTGCGACATAAAAGCCCAGCACGAATGACACGGGAATCAGATTCATGTACAGTTGACAGTGTAACGATATTTTTTCAAAAAAGCTGAAAATGACAAGAAAAAGTCTGAAAAAAGTTTGCATAGTCAAATAAATCATCACGAGTATACTAGACCAATTCTCACTCTCTTTGGCTATTTGACAATACTGCTCTGTACAAGATACTAAGTGAAAAATAACATAAAGTGAACAATATCAGATTAGGCCACAGTAGTTTGTAAATGCTACCCTTCCAACTGAAATGTACATAAATAGCCAATATTATTTATCATGCGAAGCCAATTATGCGATAACACGATAATGATTACATTAATAGATGTTAAATTTAGAGATGAATTATTTAAAAATGTATAACTAAAATAATGTAAGTATGTATAATGTTTTTCCAGGAATTCTAAATTTTTATGTTTTTAAAATAAAATATAACAAATAATTATTATTTACGAATAAGAGATTGTACTATTTGCAAAATTACTGTAATTTAGATATTTTATTGTATTAATATTATTTTATAATAAAATTATATAATTAAATAAAATTTTTGTTTTATATATGTTATTGGCTATATATTTCGGCAACCAATCACTAACTTTTATACTCGTGTTTTTAATAGCTCCTAAAATAAAGACTTCTAAAATCTTAATTTTTTAAATTAATATAGCCTAATAAATCCTTAAAAAATAGAATATATTAAAAGTAAAATAAATAATAAGACTTTGACTCAGAACTGAAGGATAATTTATTATTTATATTACATATAACTAATTCAACAGTAAATGGTTATTATTTATTAGGGCTATGGAAATTTGAAAATATGTTCTAAAAAGCACATATTAAATTACTTAAGAAATTTTCTAAAAATAAATGTTTTGAAATAATGTTCATTAAAATGTATTTGAATTTTAAGTTTCTTTGTGTTTTTCTTTAAACACAATCTTATAATATATTATATTACTTTATTTTACTAACCTTCAAGTATTGTACAAAAAAAAAAAAATGTAGATATTAAATTAAATTTGGCTAAAATCATAATTTTATAAATATATTTGCTCAATTCTACAATAGTGTTTACATATTCATAATTGTATTTGCATACAAAATATACTTTAAATTAACTCTTAATACTTCTAAAATGCGTTAATTCTAATAGGTACTTAAATAATACCTATTATAAATAATAGTATTTTATTAAGGTGTATATTTAAAGAAAGATATCTTAAATTATTTTTATGTAACTAATAACACACTGTGTAATAGTAATAAGTTATTATATTATTATATTTGTTATTATTCTCTATATTTTATTTTTGATATAGTCAAAGGTACGAGGAAACTTGAATAAACTAAATTTATTTTATTGGAATTTCAATTCAATACTATTAAAAATATGTAGGTTTTTTAAAAAGTATTCAATTACTGGTGTCTAAATTTTTGTATTTTAATATTTTCTAAAAATTTATATCTGAAGCATTAAAATATTGTTTTTAAAAAGTTATAGAATTATTCTGAATTTTTATTATTCCTTAGAAAATTCGTAAATTTATCTTTTTGTTAAGTAAATGTTTTTATATATTATAATCTTGCTTCTAATAGATTTTGTACCTATTGACAATTTTCAAGAAATTTTAAGAAATATTAAAATCTAACAATTTCAACTAGGTAATTAAATACATTTTAAAATTAATAAAAAATCAATTAGATATCAGTTACTTTTGATCACTTTATATTGTGTAGAATTACCATATTTTTCAAGAAAAAAATATTATCGCATTTTAGAGTAAACATACTAATTATCATATAAATAGAGGCCAACGTGAAGTTGTTTATTATCAAACATTATTATTTATTATTAATTTATTGATTTAAAAATGTTATTCTAGTTTTAAAAAGTATTTTTTTTTTAATTTTCAAACTTTAATAACTAGTTTTTTACTAAGTAAATAAGTAAATAAAAAAAAACTTAGATTAAGTTCACTTATAACATTAATCTTTTTCAATTTGGTAATAGGTACCTAAATCAACGTTTAGATTTAAGAATACATTTTAATAGTTTTGAATGAACGTGTTTCTACCACAAAAATTATGAGTGTAATTATCGTCCTCTAAACGGACTTAATAAAATTAATCTTAATTGACAGATAATGCTAATAAATTAAACATTTATGGGTACATTAATTTAGTATTTAAATTAAAAAGATTAGTTTAACTTAGCTTATTTTCAATAAATGCGATTAATAAATGTAAAACTATTATATCAATAGTACTACTATATTTTGAATCATTGTTAGCATTTTAACGTATGTCAATTTGGTGTAATTTTCAAAGTGCCAAGTTAAAAATGTGTGAATAAGTTATTAACTACCGTTCATTTTTGTTCTTTCAAAGTTAAGTCTAAACAAATTATTATACATGTTTATTTATGATCAAAGTCTTATCAAGAGTCAAGTAACACCTTTTTATTATTAAAATTAATTCAACAATGAATTAAATAATTATTAAATAACTAATTATTTTATATATATATCTAATTTTGCATATAGTAAACTTTTATATTATTATTATAAATCATTGATTTATTATTATAATTGATTATTGCCAATAGTTAATTAATATTTCACAAGTTAAAAAAAAATGTTAAACTACCTACTTATTTATTTAATTTTATTATAAACTTTAACCATGCTTTTATTTAAGTATTATATTTTAAATACTAAAACATAAAAATTATTGGAAAATGTCGAAAAAAAAAATAGTTTAAATCATAATTAAAAATAATAATATTAAAAAATTTTCAACGCGTTAACGTTACACGAATAATCGAATTCAAATGTACACTAGAAATTACCATTTTAGAGAACTTTAAAAAAATCAGTTATTTTTGTATTCATTTTAACAATTTAAAACCAGTTCAATATTGGTCTGTTTCTAAAAGTATTAAATGAATAATAATTGTTTATATAATTTTTACGATAGCTATATTTAATATTATTATTATAATTATTTTTTTTATATTCCTGTCGGGGTAGTGGAAAAAGGATACAGTTGTTTCAAAATTATTCCTTATACCTAATATATATACCTACCTATTATATTATATAGAATATAACATTATAACGAAATTACCGAAAGAGTAATTTCCAAAAACATCCCAGACCACGGCACGTCGCGACCTGGTCGGTGTACGTGATGGTCATTTTGCGAACGGCCCAAAAACAAATTCGAAAAGTTTTCGAGACGAGACCTTCTGTGCAGGACGTGTAGAAAAACTGTTCATATTTATTTTTTTTTAATTTTTTTTTTTTTTTTAATTGTTCACATTATTATACCGAGCGTAACTATGTGTACGCATTTACACAGACAGGAGCGTGAACCACGTTTGCATTACCACGGTAACCGTTTGAAATGGATTGGTTTTAGAAATTGTTTGCGGAAGCCCTCAATTACATTTGAATTAAACATAGGATTAAGATTATAATTGGACTGACTGCTATAACCGCTATAGTTCGGTCATTTTGGATTCGTCGCTCTGCGTGTAATTACATTGCTAATGGTTTATTTCGTATATATATATTATAATGTGTAACGATGTGACATAAATAAAAAATAAACGAGTCGTGTAACGTGAATGCCTTTAAAAATGTATATAAATTCAAATTGTAAGTATTTAAAAAAAAATAATAATAAAATAAATAAAAATAAATAGAAATATTTAAAATATTCGGAAGAGGTAGTTTTACGTCGAATTTATACATGTAATTTTAAAGGAATTATATATATATATATTGGGAGTAAATATATTTATATACCTAGACAAATAAGAGAACTAGGTATAATCGTATAATAATTGTGCCTTATACAATTATTTGAGCTCAATAAACATTTATCGAAATACGCCATTTAAAAATATATAAAACAGCAATATTTATCGAAACTATCTGTTTTATTATATCGTTATTGCGAATTACACAAAATGTTACCGTATAAATTCATATTTTTATTATTTCTCCGATTAAATGATATTAAGTTTTATTAACCAATCAGAATGTTATGGGAAATTGTGAAAGACGGTAACTATACTATATTTTCATTTCAAAGATAATATCCCGCAACATACAAGTTACGTTAACCCTATATAATATACAAAACGATTATGGAGAATGGAAAGAAAACAATATTATATTGTTCATGGAAAGTACAAGTAATAACAAAAATAAATTTCTTGTCAAAATTAAACGGTTAGAAGATAAGATTGTCCAGGGTGTTATTATCGAATTATACTGTAATTATTTTAAAACTGAAAAAAAAAATGTTTACAGAATTGTTTGTGAATATGAACCTCAATTTTTTATTGGAATTACAGTATATAATTAGTGATATCGTATAACTATATATTTCATTATTTATGAATAAATTGATACAAATAAATGAATAAATAAATTTTAAATTGTTCTTGAAAATTATATTATGTTTTATTATTATATATTTTTTCATGTAACAATGTACCTAGGTAGCAAAAAAAAAATAAAAAAAAAATACAATATAAAATAATATTATTCAAGTTTAATTAATTATATAATATTAAAAAGAGGACTGCATTTCTGTAATAAATATATCAAATATAAATCCCGCAAATTCGCAATAAAATGTTTATTAAAATTGTATGATATGGCTTTAGTATATTGCTGAACAATAAAAATATGAAAGTATATATATACCGGAATTTTTCGAAAATTATATTCTATTAGTTAAAACTTTATTTAATAAAAAATTCAAATAGAATTTTCAATTTTAAAATAATAGTAACAATTTTAAATAATAGTACTATTGTGCATTGGAAACAAAACGTGTACATTTAATACACGTGTTTATAACGGTTTAACCTTTAAATTTATATTATGGACCGCGTCTAATTATTATCTATAATTATTTCACGAATTTTATATAGTAGAAAAGATGTGACATAGATGTTGAAAATAAACTACAGGCGAATATAAGTCCATATACTTATTATTGATTGAAGTTCTGGAAGTAACAAGTAGTAGAAAAATGAAAGTGTTGTTTTTTAAATTAATGTTACCAACACAACTACTTGCCGTTACCTCGAGACAACATTAGACCAGGACTTTGTAAGCAAATATACAATAGGATATATTCCATTCGCCCAGTTCAACTATACAGACTCGTTTAATTTTCAATTTTTAATTCAGAAGTAAACTATTCTTCGGCAAACGAAATCAAGCTGAAGACATGACGAGAGTTTAATCTGAACTGAAAAATGTTCCTTTGAGACAAAACACCAGAAAGGAAAAATATTGATATGTGATTTATAAAAATTTATATACGGGTATGATCCGTTTGCATATTTTGATTACAGAGTGATGCTGCAGCGAATTTTTTTGATACTCTCGGTATTATCATTTTCTATTATCATTTATACAGTATCTAAAAAAATGCCCATTATACAGTGTGTTGTATATTAATACATATATATATTAATCCGTATATTAATCCCAATTTGATTAGCTCAACCGGTTTTTCGATAATTGCTTCTGTTATAAATAGTTAGAGCCGGTATCACAATCATAGTATACTGTGTTTAACGTTAATTAAAAAAATAGGACTATATTTGATTGATAGATTTATCGTTTATCGGTGGTTATAGAGTTTTTCGTTAATTCGATTTCAGATAAACAAAAATCTTAATCTAAAATGTATTATAATGATCAAGATACATGTAGGGTTAAACGTAATGTCATTCGAGGGTTGTGGCTGCGTGCAGATGAGAATAAAATGAGTATTCAAAGGCTCAAGATGAATATCATATAAATAATTTTGATTCAGACGATTTAGATTTTCGTGATTTTTGTTGAAACATATATTGTAATAAAGTACGTACGTTTTATAACATTCGTTTAAAGTATAAAAATATTTAATGATTTAATATAAGGAATTAAATTTAAGTTGGTGAAATTAGTCAATTTGTTTTCCTTTTGTTCCTAATTTAATATAATAATAGGTTTATAGGGGCGTGTGGGGGAGTCGGATCTATGTTCAGATAAATTAGGTCCCTTACAATTTGAAGTTTTCGTGCACGCCATACCGCTTGTTTACAGAGTTCGAAAACGGTCATTTATTAAAGGGTCATGTAAAGGGAATTTTGTGTTTTGCACGCGTTACAGCAGCGTACAGGGTTTGTGTGAGAAATAGATTGTGATGTGTATAAATAATGCCTAATGGTGCGACCCTGTGTACAGGGTCACTCTGTTTTAACCGTCGATTATGCAAATAAATGGGAAGTCCTTTAGAAAATTGAAATATTCAAAATAACCGCGTATCCTGCAATTCTTTATTTTTTTCGTTTTACACGAAAAGTGTATCGTGGCGAAGATAATTTAGAAGAATTCTCTGAAAATATTTTTAAAACCAACATTGAAGCCAATATACAATTTCTTCTAATGGTAATATATTGTCCTTGATCTATGTATATGCGAATGGGTTTCGAAACGAACTCATTGTTATATAATATTCAAGGTTATAATAACTTACAGTATACGGTCGTAGTAAATTGAATTTCAAAAAGGAATTGAATTACGTTACACACGTTACTTTGGATATAAAAAAAAATTATTAAAATTATTTTTATCGTGTGACATCTGATATCATTCTTATATATACGGAAATAAACAAACCTAGGACAATATAAAATAACTCCGCGTAGTATACGGACTGGTGTGACGATCTAATACAAATCGCTGGCTCCCGATTAAAAAGTACTATTTCATGTTTTTGCAATTATACAGGAGAGAATTTTTTAATAAAATATTTAATAAAAAAAAAAAAAAAAAACGGTTCATTATATTTTAATCAAACAAATGGCAAAACAATTGTTTAAAAAAATCCTATACAATCGTGGTATAGCACTTAAAATTAATTTAAGTTTTGATACAGTAATAATTATGAAAATTGTGTTAAAGAGCAAAAAAGTGCTATAGAAAGCACTTTTAAGTCCGGAAAAAATAAAATATATTATTAAATAGGCATTTTTAGTTCTAATGACAAATATTATTTTTGCCAGCGTTATCAATATTTCCATAAAATATATTATGTTGACAGATAACCGGCAGACATCATCCATATTCTATGGAGAAGAGAGGCATTGATAGAATGTGAAATCCATTATTTTATCATATTACAATATTCATATTATTTATAATGTAGCAGGTATATATATTATTTAAATATTTACATTATTATTACTATTAGACTACCATATATTATATTATAATATATTATGTATTATTTGTCTTGGAGAGGGAGTCCATGCAAAATTTAAATTTACAATAAAAGTGGAATACAAAAAGTTTTTTTTATATATATTTTATAATGCATTTTACATTTTTGTTTTTAATTTTTGGTAGGGGGGGGTTAGACCAGAATCTCCCTCCTAAAAAAATTCCACTGATATAAATAATATATACACCTATATAATATAATGTTCAGTGTTGAATCCAGGTATCACGGAAACTCCTGGCAAATACAGCTATCGTCAGGACAGGTCATACGCGGTCGTGGGAAAAATAACTTTTACAATATTTTGTGAGTAGGTATACAATATTATTGTACCTACCCAACATTTTATTGTACCAGTGGTAGTACATTACATAAATAGCACTTTCTTATCAGGAACATATTGTTTTATATATTAAATAGATGTTTTTTACTTGATATAATAATTAGGACTAAAATGTGCTAACTAAGTTTTCACAACTTTGTACATTTTATCGATATATCATTTTTTAACCCTCTGTATATCATTAATAACAATGGAATTGATAAAATTCCAAGACCAATAGATGCAGTAGGTACAAAAAACTACCAAATAATGTGCAAAAAAGCGATTTTTGGAAAAAATGGAAATAGCACTTTCTAATCGGGAGCCCGCGAAATATTAAAAATATACGGATAGACACATTCGAATCGATATACTATATACTATATATTGAACTCTCTACCAAATTAATTCACGGACGTACCCAAAATACAGGACCAATATAAATGCATTTTGAATAAGTGAGGACAGAGATCACTGAATCGTTCTGGAATTTGAGCATCCAGAGGTAATTTTCTTTATAGTTGTAAAGTAATTGTTATACGATCACAATCATGTACTGTAATAATATATAATAATTATAACAGTTTGTCGCGTTTTAAAGAAAAACATAAATAGATTATAAAATTGTGAAACATACAAAGAAATGTATGTGAAACAAAGTAATGTTAAGAAAAAAAATGAAAATCTCCAAAATCTTAGGCTTGTGGAGAAGACAACAGTTTTTAGCCAGCTAATTTGAAATACAAAGAAAAAAATAAAAAAATCATTAAAAATAAACAAAAAATAAAAGAAAAACGTAGGAGAAATTGTATGAAGGGGATTTTAAATTTAGACATTTTTATCCTATATTTTACATGTTTTTTTTATAAAGATCATAGGTCTTAAAAGATATCTTATAGAAATATCATATAACATACATAACTTATTGTATCTAAATTAAAAGAATCTCTTTATTCCAATTTGGTATTATGGTGAGTGGTTTCGAGTAGAATGGACAGGAACACGGAAATAGATAGATGAAAGAAGGTCGGGTGCATCAATATGACTATTAAGAAGAGAAGAGATAAAAGAAAAGTCAGCATCTACACGGCGAGATGCAAGAGTAG
>JAIPRL010005036.1:0-34442 GCA_025469235.1 Pemphigus obesinymphae
ATTTATGTTATCGAAAGAAGGACGACGGTTAAACACAGATAATTATGTTTATTATATTGTATTTTTTAATAAATGACGACTACTGCTACCCGAGAAAATTTTTTTTGTGAAGCGGTTTTTAAATTTTTTTTAAAATGTTCTATATAATGTAGAACTCATACAAATTTTATATGGGACGTCCTCTTAAGTGGAATGATTATTATTTTTCATTGGATATATGGGCCCTTGGACCAAATCGCGGACTAGGCCTTTTCATGCCAGTCCGACACTGGTAGCAGGTACCTATAATAACCGTGTATAGTAATATCAAATGAAATAATCGTCCGATTAAACATCGATTGTGCGGTCTGCCGACTAATGCTATCGTACAATTATACGATAACTAAATCGTACGATGAAATATCGCTAGAGTGTACCGACCCTATAATATAATATAATTTTTAAACTGTATTGATGGAAATTTATTTGATTAATATTAATCGTAGGTATACACGTAAATACACGTTTACAACATGTATAATACGAGTAGTTATAAATTATGTTTTATAACACTAATACGTATATGTAACATACATTGAGTGGCGGATCTAGGAGTCGACCTTGGGGAGTAGAGGGGAATTAATTCAAAAATTGATAAAAAAAAGGTAACGGAAAAAAAAAGGTCAAACCTATTATATTATATTACATAAAAACCTCTTCTCATTGGGGGGAGTGGATTTCCCACATTTTCCCTCTTCCTCGTAAATCTGCCCCTGATATATTCCATAATTCCGTAATTTTTTGCCATCAGATTTAGGACTGCATTCACTACTAATGCACTATATCATACACTATAAACAACTATTTCAATAGCATTACTAATAACGAATATTACTTATTATTAATAGATAGCAAAAAAGTGTTCAATTCTATAAAGTAAATAAATAAATGTTATAATAATATTTTAGAGAAATTATTGGTTCGGAAAATGAACATGTTAATAAATTAACAAAACTAATGTGAATTTGTCGGGTCTAATTCACTCGGTTTTTTTTTAATACATTTTGATATATATGTACAATATTGCATTTTTATGAAATACATTTTGATATTTTAACATATTTATTCGCATCGTTGTTAGCATACATACCTATCAGTATCGATAATCAATATAAAACATTCCGATTTTAAACTCATGAATAACTATTTTTAGTCTTAAAATTTCTCAATTGCATATATTATTGTAAATACAAAATGCATTTTAAATTTTTATACGATTTATTTTTCAATGTAAAACCCTTGGAAATTGGGGTTTTTAAACTGTCCACTTAGAAAACATAACTAAGAAATTATAAAAATTAATTTCTCAGTAGTAGATATCAACTCATATTTTACCTATTGGAAGGAATCTATTTGTTGTTTAGTTGTGAAGTATAACATAAATTCCATAGTTTCATAAAATAGCATAACGAACATAATATAGTTATAAAACGAATATTACATAATTACATATATGATATATAAAATTGGGTGATATATATATAAAAATTTCTGAGAGCTATTTAGTATTTATAGATATATATATGAGTATTGAATATTAGCTGCGGGGCTGTCGTCATTGTCACCGCAATAATGATCTGTGCGCATTGTTTCCACGACCTCTGCCATTGGCATTTTATCCAAACTGTAATATAGTAAAGTTTTGCGCTTTTCCATCAATGAATCTAACGACTACGAAATTGTTTGAGAAATCTGAAAGATGTCTGCACTCCACAGATGAAGTGAAACCAGAGGCTGCATTAAACCACATTCTTACCATATAATAAAAGAATATGAACGAGTCCGTCGGGCTTAATCGAAGAATTCACACCCTGTTTGTAAACTACGAATTTAGAACCCTTATTCCGACAATCATTATAAAGTATATGATTCAAACTTCGGGTTACAATGCATTTATTTGTATAAAATAATATTCAATATAGAGTAAAATAAATATGTTTTTTTATAGTTTTTTAACGCAACGGAGACTTTTGTGGAAAATGAAACAACATATAGTATAGAATGCGGTTAGAGTTATATGGGAAACGCATAAAAGTCAGGAAAAAATGGTCAGAACAAATATTGGTCAGGATCCAAAAACGAAAGACCGATATTTTACAGGAATGTGAAAAAACTAAGACATTTTTATGGGAAATATTATACTTTTGGAAGTATTCATTTTAAGAAATTTGAAATTCAGGATTTTAGTTTTAAAAAAACATAATTTTTAAATGTTTTATTAATATACAGACATTCATAGAGTATATAAAAGATTATTATATCCAGAAAAAATACTTCAATGAGCTATTAAGGAATTCAACTGAGTAAATTAAAATGTTTAACGTAAAAACTATGCTTATATTTTCCACAATTGTTTAGTAGAATTTTCCTATTTTTCCAATTTTTGTGTAAAAGATCCAATTTTATCTTATAAAATGATTATGCAAATGTGTCATATATTTATCAGAGATCACTTGAAACGTTATCGCGTCCTTATGATGATAACCGTCCCATATCTAGAGAATAAAAATAAGTCTAACGAAAGGAGTACTGCAGCTAGTCGGTATCTAAACATCCAAGGCAAATGATGAAACGATTCGGATAAATTATGTTAATTTTAAGTGATAGCGAATAATTTAGAGGCGTTTATATGGCGTTTAAGAGTTAATACGCTGCACCCAAGATGATAAATAAAACGTAAAGGATATTTTTACACGCTGTTGCAGGGATATTTTGGGTATAACTTTTGAAAACAAAATGAGTCGGTATATATTTATTTTTATTTTTATTTTTTTTTTTTTTTTTGTTTGGCGAAAATCAAAAATTAAAATGAGTGTTTTTAGAAGTTATGTGGAATAAGACGCGTCGCTAATATAATATTGTATTATTCACGTTAAAGTTTTCGAGTCTCGAATACAACGCGTTCTCCTCCGTCAGCAAGACGTGACGAGTCTGACGGTTTTGCCGAATCTGCGGCGGCGGTTTCGCACAACGACAGAAGTAGTGATTTCCTGGCACTCCTCTCCGTACACGCATGTAAATACGTCGGAAACTAGGGGACTTTGTTTCCATTGAATTTACAAGTAAAACAGAGGGAAAAAAATCCTCGTGACTCACTGGAATCGGGTGTGTGCCCACGCGCGAGGACCCATTGTGTCCCCGTCATCCCCTCAGGATTCGCGAATGGCGTGTCCGTGCAAATCAAAAACGACTGCGATTTATAATATATATATATATATATATAATAGTCATTAGTGCACTATTGTTTTGATCGTCACTGCCGTTTTTTGTTTTTTTTTTTTAAATTCTACACTTTTTTTCCGTCGACACCGAAAGTCACCGTATATGTAATAAACCTGTGGTTACACTAAAATATATACCATCGACGGATGCAATAGTTTTTTTCGAAAATTGATTTTCCTCCCCCGACCCCCGTCACACTATTGTATTATTGTCCTTAGATATTATTTTTGTATAGTTTCCTTTATCCTTATTCCTTCTTGCGGGCACGTGCCGTCGTACCACGTCCGATTAGAAACCCGTCGGGTCGGTCATTATTTTACGACGGGACAAATCGTCCGGCAAATTGACATCTCTATTATTATAACACATAAACGGTATATATATATATATATATTTTTTTTTTTTTTTTTTTTTTACCCTTACACAACTCAGCGGCGGTGTGACATTCAGTGGTGCTGTCGAGTTTAACAATTTATATTACATAAATAACACGCAGGACGACGTGTCATTTTTCGGAAATTGTATAAACGATGTCATTTTACAATAATAATATATAAATTTCGACCGATCGCGTACCGTCGAAACGACACAAATATATATTAGGTATATCAATTATGGTCGAAAACGAAATGCGATAGTACACCGGAAAAACACTTTACGCTAATTAGTATTATGTAAACGAAAATAAAAAAAAAACGTTCTATGCATATAATATTTTACATCGCTGTCTATTAACTAGGTGATGTGGATTTTACCAGAAAAATTTCGGTACATTTTTCGAAAAATACTGTTTCGAAAAAGAACTTTTTTTAGGTGTAACTAAAAACTGTAAATTAACTACTATCGTGAATTGTGATTAATGAAATATCATTATCTCTTTCATTACGTCACACCCACATTTTTTTCATCCGTCTGTCTACCGGACGATGACAATCGTTGAAAATGGCCAACTCACTATGATACAAAAAAAAAAAATTAGCCAAAACTGCATAAATACTATTATATTATATTACACACTGATATATAAATATCATTATAAAGTTATAAAAGTATACGTTCAATAGCTAATATTTAATGACTTGTATAGAAATTAAAATATTATACGTTTTATAAGATTTCTTTAGTACTCATATATGGATATTCATTGATATCATATTATGTCCAATGTCTATTATAATCTATATAATAAAAAAAAAAAATTATAAAATAAACATCATAATTCGCCTATGAACAAGAATTTACATAATTCAAAACCATGAATTTTTCATGGGGGCTACTAAAAAATATAAAAATGTATGGACTCTTGAACATCTATCATTTAGTATTATACATACAATTAATATTTTGTTTTTTCTTTCCTATTCATAGTTAGTACCTATATATTTAAAAACAATAAATATAACTAGCATTTTTTAATTTATGTAATTTTTCATGGAAAATATACCTACATAAAATTATTTTATTAAGAAAATAAAAAAATTAATTTACACATTGAATAAATTTAATTTTTGATACTAACAAAAATTTCATATTTTTTGAGTTGTATATTATATACTATTCTTGTGCCTAGGCAAATTATATATATTTAATACTATATATTATATTCTAAACATCAGGCAAATATATTGCTTATTATATTTTTCATTTTGGATAGGTTTTCCATAGACTATTTTCTATTGTTGGACTTATTTTTCATTAGCTATTTTTATCATAACCATTTTTGTCATGGCCACACAAACCTATAGACTCAGAGCAATATAAGTATAGCTAATAAACCACTTAACATATATGCCAAACTTAAATCAACAATTTAGGTTTTTGGTTAAATGTATAGCATAAGCACCTATTAAGAAATTTGAAGAGAAGAATATTTTTAAAGGAATCCGCAAAGTATTTTTGAAGAATACTGTCTTGACAAAGAAGCTACAGCTAATTAAAAATATCAAAAATTTAAAACGCTGTAACTGTATTTATATTGTCAGCTAATATTTAAAGAAGAATTTCAACGGGAAGTCCTCGGAAATACTCCATACTTTTTTTTAAATTCAGTACTAAGTGTTTTAAGTCTAAATATGTATAACAAATAATTGTTGTGAAAAGTGCATAATAGTTAATGGGCCGCAATAGGCAGTTTTTAAGAAATATTATGAAAAATAACAATTTAATAATTTACAAATAGTTAAGTACATTTTAAAATTGATCTAAAAATAGCGCCGTATCAATATTTATTGTTGTGCAATCACGAAATTTCCACCTAAAAGACCAATAAGCGTGATAAATTTATGGCACTTTGGGAAGTCGGATTTACAATCTGTAAACAGATATTTTGAATGTATCAGCCCGTCTTCTAGGGACGAATCAAGGCATTTTTATTTAATATTACAGATTAAAATATGATTAATGTTTAAAAATTGCGATTTTTAGTGATAAATAACACAGTTAAAAATAAAATTAAAATAAACGAATTAATAGCATACATTAATTATCAACGTTCAAATTCTATTATGGATGTATAATAACTCTCAGCTGTGTACGATAATAATAATTTATTATAAATAAATCGTTACTTATTCGTGTACGTCGTAGAATAATAGGAATTAATCTATACAACGTATTCTGTAACATACGAATATCAATCAAAGGTTGTACATTTTTCTTCGGAACTATAAATTTAAACGATTACGATTTTTTCGTGTAATAATACCTAATGAACATTTAATTAAGACAAAGATACAATAACATTTCTATGTAATATGTGTAATTATAAACAAAAAAATTATATTTTATGTACATTATTATCGCGATTAAAAATATTGACTATTGTTGATTATTTTGATGATCTTGTATTCTTGTCTGTATTAAGGCGGGTTTACACGGGACGATCGAGGTCGAACTACTACGCCGCACGACAATAACGCGTCGAAACCCGATCGAAAGTGTTTAATGTTTTACACGCTCGACTCTTTCATAGCTACATTTTAGTCGATAGCGGAAAGAGTAGACTTCGCCGATAAGTGTCGGTGTTTGACCCAACGGGATTTTTTTAAATTGATAGATATCAAATATTATAATATGTTTTCCGTATTTAATTTCGTATTTTACTATACTTGTGTGTATTGACCTGTAACAACTATATACGATTATAATTGAAGATCTACAAAAATTCACACGTGGTTAAAACATAACCAACAACTAACACCGACAAAAATTAAATAACAAATAATAAGTACCTAACCTAAACTACACAATAAGTAGGTATATAATTATACAAATATAAAATATAATAGTATATATTATATAAGATATAATAGTTACTAGGTAGGGACAACTTTATCGCCTCGTTGTTTACGATTTTAGTCATGCGCGACAATGATTGAATTGTTAAAATCGACCAAAAGTAGACTGCTTTTCGACTTTAATCGAATCGAAACACTTAGCCGTGCGACCAAGTCGTAAACGAGTTTACACATTCAATTTGCTTTCGATTTCTCCGCACGGCAATACAGTCGTTCGACCACGATCGACCCGTGTAAGCCCGCCTTTACACATCCAACCTAAGAGAGTGCCTCAAATACTTCGTTTTTAAGGAGTTCTGTATAGGCAATTTTTAAGAAATTTAAAGAAAAATTAAAATTTAACAAGTGAAAAATTTTTAAGAGGACGCTACCCACACGTTTGTTGTCTCTGTCTTACATACGCATAACATAGCAAATCTACGTACCGCATTCTTACTATAGTTTATTTATATTTAGATTAAATTTACTTATTATAAAATTTGTAGAGGAAAATATAAACTACACAGTAGCATAGTTTTTTTTTTTTAATTTTTTTTTTAAAACTATATGCATTCAAAAAAATGAGTTATTTAACTTGTTAAAAATGAAATAGTAAAAAAAAAAAAACTTTATTTTATAAAATAACGGCATATTTTATGTTCTCCTATACGAAGTTGATAATAGGTAAATTTACTCTAATATTAATTATAAATAAACTGTAGTAATAATGCGGTACGTAGATTTGCTATGTTATGCGTATGTAAGACAGAGACAAAAAACGTGTGGGTAGCGTCCTCTTAAATATCATTTAAAAGTAATCTATAAATAGTCCCATATCCTTACTATTTTTTACTGTTGTATAATCACGACATTTGTTTAGTTTAAAAACCACCAAAAAACCATTTTAAAATGGTATTAGAGGTAGAATAATTATTATAAAATATATAAAGGACAATATTATGGAGACTACCACATCCCAGTTTTATGCTACTTTAAATATATTATTCAATATATTATGTTCATAAAAGAGCATTTTTTCCGCAAATCATACCTTTCCCTTTTCCGTCAAATAAAACAAAAACATCGATTCTCTTTTCGCACAAAAAAAAAAATACTTAAATACGTAGCAGCTCGTAGGTGAAATATCTACTATATAAATATAGTAAAAAAATACTGTAAAAAGTAGTACAGTACTTGACCGATTTCAATTTGTAATTTATAATCATTTATAATTTATAATATATACAGTGCTGCATTTGAAACATTTTCGAGCGATAATCAAAAAAAAAAAAAGGTGTTTTATACGTATTTTTTCATGCTGGGTTCAAATATGAAATCAATTTTTCTCTATCACCTACAGATTTTTTGCAAATCATTTTTTTACATTTTAGGAAAATAACCAGTTTTCAAGAGGAAGCTATCGGGAAAAATAAAATAAATCTCATATTGAATATGGAAAAAACTGTTTATATATTACAGCAAGAGTATTTATTTTATTTTTACAATTATTAATGACAATTATTCAATGAATTGCATAATTAACTAATCAGAGATTTCCCCTTTCTTGACTTCCTTGACGTTGGTTTTCCTGGATTACAGTCTTTCTTGAGATTCCAACAGTAGTCTGCCATCATGGTGATGTTCCATTTACCTTAATAACGTTGCTCCATCAATCTAATATCTTAGTGGAACCTCTCACCCTGTTCTTCGCTAAAATTTCCCAAATATTCAGGAAAATATTCCAAATGTGAACGAAGGAAGTGAAGTTTAACGTTCATAAGACACCCAAGTTTTTGGAAGTTTATCAGCAAATCCTTTACCAAATGTTTGTAGTTGGGATCCTTATTATTATCAAGATATCCATTGACAACTGACTTGAAACTGATCCATGCTTTTTTCCAAAGTTTCCATGATTTTTTCAAACTTAGGGTCAGTCATGAGTTGTCGAATTTGAGGACCAACGAAAATTCCAGCTTTTATTTTCTTTGATGTAATTTTAGGAAACTCCCTCCCCAAATACGGGAAGCAATGGGTTATCTTTATTTAATGCTTTAACAAACTGTTTCATCATGCCAAGTTTAATGTGTGACGGTGGAAACGGGATATTTTTGGAATTCAGCAATGGAGTGTTGATGATATTTTTCAAGCCAGGCGACAGTTGTGTCCTCATTGGCCAAACATTGACGTTCCAGTGTTTAGTTCTATCTCTGCTATCCCATTCACACAAAAAATAAGGCATTTTAGTGAACCCATTCTGTAAACCTAGAAGTAGACCAATGATTTTGAAGTCACTACAGATGAACCACTTGTGAGTGTCGTATTCAATATTTTTTAAGATAATTTTCATATTCGCATACGTTTCTTTTTAAAAAACGGAATAAGCTATTGCAATCGATGCACATTTTTTTTCATTGTGTAAGAGGACTCCTTTCAAACTATTTTTTGATGAGTCTAAAAAATCCTCAATTCTAACAGTATATATTCTATTTCATAAAATTCCATCACTGACTAGATGTTATTGCAAAAAACTATGAAGCCTTATGCTTCCAAAAAAGGAACACGTTCCCATTCACGGTGACGATACCATGAAAAACTAACATTTTGAGCTAAAAGATTCTTGTGTTTTAATTTTGACCCAAGTACTTCTGCTGCATCCTTAGGGAGGTTCAAGTCTCTAACCAAATCATTTAATTCATTTTATGTAAAAAGTTTAGAGGATCGGTTTTTATCAGGCTCATAAATTTTGTCATTATTATTAGACTCATTTTCACTACTTTCAGAACAACATAAATCTGTCACATTAACTAAGACATCGGGGGGAACAGGAACAGGTATAGAGTCACTATGCGAGACTGGCCTAATGGCAGAATGCAAGTTAGGGTAAACAATGGATTTTTTTTTCTTTGTTGAATATCCACAAACATTAGTTATACAAAAATAACAATCATCAATATGATTCAATTGAATACCATTAGCATAGCCGTAATGCCTCAACACACGTACGACAAATTATATGAGAAATCTATAGTTGAACAGTATTACCAACTTATACAATATTTCCCCATATCAGATATGAATTTCATAAAAGTATGTTTAGCCAAAAAACTGCACTTGATAGGAAGGAAAATCCAACAGGTTTGGATTCAGCGCAAAAAAATACTAAATAAAACCATTTTAAAATCCAAACATCAAATTTCATGTAGCACTGTATAATAATTATATTGTGATAATGTTCCTATAATATTTTATTATTTATTAAACTAATCTGTACTTATTTAACTATAATGTTTTTTGTCTATATAGGTATATTATATTGTACCTAGATCCAGAAATATTTTATGGGGGGGGGGCACCGCATACTCTTGGGTGAGGTGCCTATTTGTCTAGAATTATGTCTATATAACATATTATAAGTATATGTTTTTTTGGAATTTGGAGGGGTGCATGCCAATTTCGCCCCCACCCCCTTTGGTTCCATGCCTACCTATATCTTGGTTCGTGATTTTAACTATAGAAAGTCTCGTAATATGAAAGATGAAAATCACACCCATGTTATAAAACAACTAAGAATATTGACATTTATTATTACCGTCATATGAATTGAAAATAAATGAAACTGTCGATTTTTAAATGTGGCGGATAACCGATCGTCACAAACTCCCCCCCCCCCCGTTATAATATTTGATAATTTATTAGCGATTATGGGCTACTCGCGTATACGTATTGCCTATGTGCACAATAAATATCGACGGCCAAAATAAGTCCGAACGTTTTATTCGCCGACACTTGTTTTGCTTTGCGAATTCGTTGCGTACAAATATAGATCCACTACGGGTTAGATACAGTGCTGAACAGAGTGGCGCCCCATCCCCACCCCCCACATACACACAACTGTATTCCACGCGTAGGTATATGGTGTAAGATAAAAAAAAAAAAAAAAAAAAAAACACGAAAGTAGGACGAAAGGGGGTGAAAAGATGTGGCACCGATGTCCATTTCGATTTGCTGCAAATTGCTTTTTGGGAATTTATTATTATTTTTATCTCGGCCGAACGCGTAAAAAAGCTCCGGAGGTTGTGGCCGTGGCTTTTCGGAGCCAACAGTGGGTCACACATGCACACAATCATACGCGCACACATATATACGAGTATCGTATACACGCAAAAACCAGTGATAAAAATTAAATTGTAGGACCCCTCGGGCCTTCCCACAGGATTCGTGTGCCCGGCACATCCTTTACCCGACCACCTCCTCACCCGTGTTATTATAATACATTATGCATGTGTACGCAATTGTTGTCGCCGGTGCGCAATCCGCGCTACCGCCGGCCGGCGCGTGATTTACGCTCCCCGAAAGCCATTATACGCCGGCCGGCCGCAGAAACCCGGGGCCCGAAAACGTCGAGGGGTTTTTTCCTCTTTTCGCTTTCGTGCACCCGATACACAATAATCGTATACCGTTTATTTATTTATCGTACGGTATATTAGTACAAGCGAGCAAGTAAAATTAGCAATATTAAAATCGAAATTAAATAACATCAATAGGTTTTTGGTGACCGTAGTAAAATCGGTAAAATATAGTGGTATACGTGTTGTGCTTTAAAGTTTAACGCGTCCGGGGCATTGATCCAACCACGAACTAAGATACTATGGACTGGAAACGACATGGTGATCGGTTGACGGGAGTGCGGCCAGATTTTGTTACGGATATTTTTTGGTGGGGAAAATTAACGGACTGTGCTGTACCCTGGTTGGGAATATCATAAACTATTAACGACTGTATGCTTTTAGCAATAATATAAGACGCCGGCGGCTTAACCGTTATTAATATAAGCATACACATAATTAATCGTTTATTATATTCACCACCCGGGTACAGCACAGTCCGGTAATTTCCCCCACCACAAAATATTCATAACAAAACTGGGCCCGATGTTTAGACATTCGCTTCCAGTCCATAGCATCTTAGTTCGTGGATCCAACTGACAATTGCCTCATCGTGAAGTTTTCGCATCGATCCTTTGAATGCGTGGACGGGACAGTCTTTTATTATGTGGTGGATGGTCTGAGAGGGATGTCCGCAATCGCAATCTGGGAAGTCTGCCATTTTCCATTTGTGGAGCAGCTCTTTTACATCGTCCGTGTCCAGTGCGAAGTCGATTTAACACGACCCAATGTCGTCGAGGCAGCCGATATCCCGGTAGCGGGTTACCTATAGTATCTGAATTATTATTTTATGCATGTCCGGATTAGACTTTTCCCATTTCGATTTCCATTCATAACGGTTCACAATAAGTTTTCTCATACTTATGCGAGCCGGTTTTCTGGAGTTCAGTAATAATTATAATAATTATATACAATAACGTACACGGTATAGCACAGGACACGGGACAACGAGGAGAAAGATTTCGTCATCGGAAAGGACGGTGGATGGAAGTCTGAATCAAATTTTTTTTTTTTTTTGTTATCCGAAAACATATGGGGATAATTTCAATTGAAAAGCACCGCTGAATTTCAGAAATTATTCTGGAAAATCATGCCAAATTCGTTATAAGAGCATCACCTATTTATTAATTATTGTGGAACTTATTATATATTATTATAGGCGTCGAACGCAATCATTATTTGTGTAATTGTCTCCTCCGAAATCAGCAGCAACCGTCCCACCAGGCACCTACAGTGACCACGGTTAATAAATATAGCTATTTGATATTATTTTAAGACTATAAAATACCTGTAGGTACTGTGAATTCGAATATTGATAAAAAAAAATTACCTTTTTAAACTCGTAATATCTGATTGAATTCTGTATTTTTTTCATTCCAATCGATCGAATTCCAATAATATACCAATCAAGATACGATATGCGGTACATATTTTTTTATTTTTAAAATAAACTTGAAACCTTAATCTCACCTAATTCTACATGACACCAATGCAGAGATACGGTGATGTCGTAGTCAAATACTACCTAAATAGTCTTGAGTATTTTTATATTATATTTATCATATACATCCTATATGTTATTCTATATTATTTTCTAGTAGATAAATGATAATCCCAAACGGACCATACACCAATAAAATGGTGTATATAAAAAAAAAATTAACTTTGGGAAAAAAAAGTTAATTTAGAGCCTTTTTATTATTCTGACAAGTGTGTACGGACGGCTTATCTTCACAGTCTTATTGGAAATTCAAATGGTCGCAAGCGCGTAAGTCCTATGAATCGTGTAAATAGTGGAGTATTATTATTCTTCCCTAAGTTTCTGTACTCGATATTTGTTCGATTATTGTGTAAACATAATATATAAAATCACTGGACCATTATTGGATCAACCATCTGGTCATTTCTCCCGTACTTCGTATATTATTCTATATTCCTCGTCGTAGTAATAATCACGCAAGCGACGACTACAATATGGCAATAGTATGACGAAGCTTATACGGTTGAGCATCTATATCGGCTAATTTGCATAATAATATAGTATAATATAATATACATAACCGCTGAACTACGATGAAAATGGCTTTTCGGTTTGGCAACGAAATATAAAAGTCGTGTGTATATTCTTATATTATATGCGTGTGCTTATTTGCCATACTCGCAAACACTGTAAGGACTAAGGATATATTATAAGGATATTTTCACTCAGTCATATAGTATATAAGAAACCAAAACATATATATCTATTACGGAAATTCAACGCATACAACTTATACAAACGCGTATTATATACATATGTATACGAAAAATATATTTAAACATAATATAATAATAGCTAACCAACTATTTGGCGTGTTATTACAAGTAAAATATGAAATGTAAAGAATAGTAAATTTGGAAAATTATTCGAATACAGATGGAAAGTGTTTATTAAAATCTAATTTTAAAATACTTTACTATATAAATGCACTCAAAACAATAAATGCTTCCCGAGTATTCAAATACTAATACATCAGGGACTTTTATAGCACCTGATTTTTCTAAATTTTTAAAAATCATTTCATATATTGGATTCATAATAATATATTCTGCCCGTTCGAGGTACATTGACATGATATGAACTTGAACGTTAACTACAAAGTATATATTATTAGGTATATTAATTCTAGCCAAAATGTTCGGCTGTGCCCGTGACATTAATATTTTTATCACCAACTAATAAAATGAACATCACACCGAAATATAATTTTAAACATTTTATAAGTTTTAGCTACCCGCCACCCGGGTAGTATGAAAAATAATTGAATTGATTGTGATAACACAAATATATGCGTTTTTTCAAAGTAGGTATAGATAATGAATGTAAAAATAAAGTATATCACAGGATATCTATCGTTGGTTTTTAATTCGCCAATTTTTAAAAAAGTACTTTTTCATGCCTAATTTTGGACCAATTAATATCCTCTATACTTTAATATTTTAATGAACTAATTTGTTATTAATTTGTATGTAGAACCATAGTATTAAGATTCTCTGTAACACTCTCTCGATAAAGATATCAATAAGTTGATTCTAATGTCAAAATATAGCACGTAAAAATAGGAGGAACACAAATACTTTTCGAACATTTTTTATTTATTTTTTACACATGCCTGTCTACAATATTCTTACTCTTTTTCGCATAGGATGAATAATGAAAATATTAAGGTAACTGTGTTATTTTTATGTATATATCATATAAAAACCGTATATAGATACGACATTCGATCGTGCAATATTGTTGGGGTGAACTGTTTCGATGACAGATAAACACTAAACATACGTGCGTAAAAAAAATATAAGTGTAAGATAGATAGGTCGAAATACGTATTTATTTCATCATTATGGTACTAGATAATATATAGAATACGGTGAGGTTAGTATACACGGTGAGAGAGAAATAGAAAGCACGAGAGAGAAAAAATGAAATAACGTATATGGGACTAATTTAATAGATTTATATATGCAACAAGTTGTAATACCTATACAGATAACACTATTGTATGACCTCGTATGCCTGCAAAATAAAAATAAATAAACATGATCACACAATGATAATGTACTTGTATGTGCTTGCGTACGAGTATATCCATTTTACATGAGACATGAGACCATATAAGGGTTAGATTATTGGAGAGGAGTTTTCAAAAATTTGTATTTATACATTTACCGAAACAATTATTTATTTTTAACTTTATCTATATAATTAGAGCTAAAACGCATTTAAATTTATAAAATATGCGAAATCTTAAAAAAGAAAAATTTATTAGTCTATATATTAGTACATATTTTTAAATATTTTACAGTCAATTTATTTACAAAAATGTGTATATACTCGCACATATATAATCTATATGATACGTTAATTCTAAATGATTAAAAATCGTTAAAAAAATTAGTACTGAAGTCATTTTTCTCGTCCGAGACATTTTTTAGTTAATATGTAAAGTATAAAAGCATGTATTAAGGAGGGAAGAAACTGAGGCTATAAGATTGGTAAAGAAAATGTATGTTGATGGTAAGAGAGGGAGAGGAAGACCGAAAAATAGGTTGGTGACGTGATGGCGAATGATATGAGGAAGGTGGAGGTAAATGAAGAAGGTGTGGGAGATAGAGTTAAGTGGAAGTGTAGGACGAGGATGGCTGACCCCAAATAGTTGGAAGAGAAAGCGAAGAAGAAGAGAAGATTTAAAGTAAGTACAAGAAAATAATAATATTATATTTGTTAGTAAATTTTCATATCATAGTCATTTTCATTGGTGATAAAAATAATTAAATACATAGGTACTTATAGTCCGTGTAAAATATTTTGGAAAATAACGTAAATCGATAAAAACGACATAATAAATGGAAGGAAATTACCTGAAAACTCCATACAAAATGCAATATAAAAGTTTGAAAATTTACTTTGATACATAATCCAAATATTTTACTATGAAAACACAGTACCTACGTTATACAACAAACAAATAAAAAATGCATTTATTACAAAGTCAAAGGCTATTATTGGTCGTAACTCGTATGTATTATCACAACTAGTTTAAATATTAAAAAACCTAAAATGTAAATTACTCAACGTGTATATGTAATGAATACGAAAAGATCCACGAAGTTTCGAAATTATAATAAGTAAAAATTAAGTTAAAAGAGAAATTCAAAATATTATGTTCTCCGCGCGTTGTTTTACCTATATAGATTTTGGAGACGTTAATGTTTATATTTTTGTATTGAATGGACTAAACTTTAGCAACTTACACATACGCTGTTATTATTACAAATTAAATGTATATATTGAAAATTTCGTAAAAAAAAAGTATTAATTAAATTAATAAATTGGTTTCGATTAGAAAATCAGTAGCAATTTGCTGCGGCACAATATATTAGATTATGATTTTTGTCGGTATAATTCTTAACGGCGCAGTAAATACAACTTAACCTAAGATATTGATATATGCACAAATATTATTTTATCGTTATTATTATTTTTTTATTAGCTTTCAATTCATAAAATTGCCAAATACTTAAACTGTTACGGTAAATAATAATATAATTAGGTAATAGTTATATGTTTATACCTAATGGTAATACATAAAACGTAATAGGTGTCCAATTAAATATAAATCTATAAGAATAGCCCGATAGTAATATTTAATTAAAAATTATTGGATAAAATGAAAAATTATAATAAAGTTTATTAAACTTCATTTCGGGCGAATTTTAAAATACCGAAGACAAGGTTTGATTAAAATAAAAAAAAATAGGGCAATGTCCTCGTTATATTATATCGATACATACCTATTAGCTAACAGCTATTTTCATCAGTTCGAGTTTGAAACAAAATATATAATTATAAATCAATAATATATTGTTAATAAAATACGGCCTACCTACGTATACAAATGTCCGAGACTCTCGCTGAAACTGATACGGGTATAACAAAAATATAGGTTAGGTAATAAATATTATAATAGTATATGTATATTATGCATGCCTACTATATACTACCGCAGTTGTAGGTATATACGATCCTCTAGAAATGGACGAAAAATTATAATAATATTTCGAAAATTTTGAAAATTTTTGAAACTCGATTTTCATATTCAAATAATTAATATTAATATTATAATAATAATAACATATTATTCCAGTGTGAATATTCGATCGTGAAAAATTATACGAAAACGTGCCAGTTATTTTCCGGCTTAACAATTTACATTATTTTAAAAGTACCCCCCCGAGGCTTGACAAAGGGTTGGATTCCCCCCTTCGCATCATATTATATATTATGATACGTGCCGCGTCAAATTCGTAACACACATTCGCACACCGTATGAAAATTATATGTATTTCGATGAGGCTGAGAAAATAATAATAATTTTGGTATTTCGGAATATACTCGTACACTCAATGTATATGCAAACACTATGAAAACTGGAATTTCTATCGGATAGAAATTATTATGTTCTAATTGAAGGGACGCGTAGGTTTTCTATACATTTCAAGTTATTACGGTACATATGATGTGACTAAAAAACCAAAATATAATGTCCGTATGCTCTGTAAATATTCGTATCTAATATACACCCGGTTCCGTAATTCCGGACCAGCTAGTACAATAATTGAACACGGTAACCGTGAGCCAGTTTCTGAGCTGAATCATAGTAGGGCTTAGGGCCAGTGCGTCGATTATTATTATCATGGGTGTTGTACAGTGGACGGTTAAACCGTGATTAGTTAATCGACATAATATAATGTATTTTACAATATTTTTATTGCTTTCATTGTACGGTTGGTACTAATTTATGCGAAAATCGGTTAATCAATCAGTTTTATCAATTATTTGAATGGTTTTTTTTATTTTTCTACTCATCACATATTTATAATTATTTCATTTTTACGTGTCATTAATTAATAATTATGAACCCGGTAAAGAAAAATAAGAGCAGTAAATTTCACAGCAACTGAATCTGATTTACTAATTACGTTAGTAAAAAAGTACCCAGGATTCATTAATAATCTTAATATTTAAACAATAATTCTTTATATAGGTAATACACTATTAAAAAAAAAAAGGGAAAACTTACCAATCAGTACGGGAACGGATCTGGTCGCCTATTAAATCGACAATGAATCGAACAGTATTTTTAGACAATAGAAATCTTTTGAAGAACTCATCATCTCTCCACCGATTAAAACGATCTATACGAGGTCTGAAAATTTTTTGTTGTCTAGGAATGGCAATCATTATGGCTAAATGATCAAATCCCTCATCCTCAAAATCAGTGTCATCTTCAATAGAATTATCGTTATACATATTTATGACAAACAGTATTCAGTTTAACAAATTGAATTCAAATAAAAATTAACATTCTTCAGTAAAATAATGGTAAATTGTAAATCTTCACAAAATTCTAAATTAAACAAAAAACAATTTTATTTAAACACAATTTAAGATAATCAACTCAGAAATCATAGCTGATAACAATAATTGACCAATGATATAATCGCTGGTTGGTAGTAATCACAGTTTAACCGACCATATTTCGTCGATTAACTTAACCAACCTTTAATCAGTGTATAAGCAGTTAACAAGCACTGTACAACGACCCAAATGTCTTGATCGTTGATTAAGACTTAATCATAGTTTAAACCGAGCACTGTACAACTGGCCTTTACAGTGGATACAAATCATAATTTGTTTAAACATTCATTAAAAAAAATGTACGTATACTCGTTCATTTAAATTATAAATATCATAATACGTATATTATATTCGCATTCAAACGATTTTTAGTAGGTACCCCGTGTACTTAATACAATATTATATGTATACGTATAGGAACCTATATTTTTATGCGTATAACTAATATACGTAATATCAATATTATCGTAATATCAATATACGTAGTATATCAAATTATTTTTAAAATACAAAAAATATTAATAATATTGTCTTGCACATATCACATATTATATCCATAATATGCAATATGATTTTTTAAATAAAAATAAATAGTATTTTATTTCGCATAATATTATTATGATTTCGATAGTTACTTGATATACTAATTCTAATCAGAAATGTTTTGATATAACTCAAATTATCTTGAATATACATTTTCTAATTGATTATTTAATTTGTAAATGTATACAAAATATTATTAATATATAACTAAATTGACATAATTTCAATAGCAATAAAAATTAAAAATTAACGAAATTATAACTAAAATAATTGTCCGTTAAAAAAACGTTTAATAGCTATAAT
The DNA here is from genome assembly GCA_025469235.1 of Pemphigus obesinymphae. Lineage (NCBI taxonomy): Eukaryota > Metazoa > Arthropoda > Insecta > Hemiptera > Aphididae > Pemphigus > Pemphigus obesinymphae. Next base: position 18,789 of record JAIPRL010005036.1, read on the forward strand.
TAATATTCTTTCCATATATTATATGTAATGTGGATAAACTGTATTTAATAATTATATATATAATAGTCTTATATACATGTACTAACGTATATACTAGCATAATTAACTATATAATCCAAGTTAACTGATCTAATTTTATTTTAATTGATTGATCATTAAATGATTTTTTTAAAGCTTTTTCTAAAATTTAAATTCTAAATTTTTAAATATTATTCCCTGAAATTTTAATTTTGACTCGAAAAATCTATATAATGATTTTAAGGAAAAAACTATGGTACAAAAACCATTTATAGATATAGCCGATATAGGTATGCAATTAATACAAGTCCATAAAGCAGCATAGATTAAATATAGAAAACATAAATACATTTTAATTTTTAATTATATTTGTTACCTATTATTGTATTTTTTTTTTTTTTTTTTTTTTTTGTTAAAATGTTATTGATTTTTTGATTCTATCAAGCTGCGCCAAGCTGTTTCTATTTTCTTAATTCTATAATTCTTCATTCTAAATAAATGTTGGTATTTAGCGGTTAATTTATTTTTTCAAAAACTCTGAAATTATGCAATTCTATATTACCCAGAGGACTCCCCTCACGGGGGAGGGGGATTAGGGTATAACATCTACCACGTGGTTTTTTTAGATTTTGAGTGGAGCGAGGAAGGTAGTGGTTTTACAATGATGTTTATTTTTTCTTCTGTGTACAACTTTTCGAACAACAGATGTCATTAACTAATCTGTACATTTAACTCCATTTTCCTATAGAAAATGTCGTATAGTTTGTACTTTAAAGAGGCCGTTTTTCTATTTTTGGCGTTTTCTATAACCGCGATAAGAAAAACTACCGAAAAATGATGTAAAAGCGGCCAAAATACGATTTCGTTCTTCTTCGTGTCGATCGGCAGTGTCATATTCCTTTTTTTTAGCCAAAAGTCATTTGGTTCCCAGAAAATATCGCTCCTCTCGCATTTTGCGTTTGTCATTTTGCACTGTATCAAGTGTATCTTGCACCTCTCCATATTCACATTCTACGGTCTTTCTTATTTTCCGCCACACAAGGTTCTCCTTTGTTTTTGTAACTTCTACCCGGAGACGACATAACCACGGTCAGCAACCGACGATTTCGTTAAATCGAAATTTATGTATATTACCACCGAAGCTCCACTCAAAATCGTTTTATGTAATGCAATACATTCACCAAGAATATCCTGTACAATGGGCGAAATGCTTCCGCCCCTATTGACATCCGACGAGCGAAGTAACCCCTTTTTTTCTATGGATTTTAACATAAATAAAATAATATTATTTTGTTTTATAATGTAATATAATAAAATAATTTAATTATAGATTAATTTTAATACATTCCTAAGTATAATAAATTATAATTGTGTATGAACGAACGCAGAAAATAATACGACAAGTGAACAACTATTGGATTGCATTGATTTCATAGTCAAATTTACACAAATCACCTTTTTTTTTATATAGCGTTTTATAAATTTTTGGGACAATATCCTCCTCTATTTCAAAATTCTGAACACGCTACTGATTACCTATATATCTATTTGAAATATAATGGATAAGTTCACATTTATGAATATAAATCGATTTTGCGCTCAAAACTTTTACCCTTATATATCATAATTATTAGATTCATTTTCAATTTACCTGCGCAGAAAGATTTCGACATTTACGTAGGTTTAAACTTACAGTTGGTGAGCTATTTTATTTCAATCAATTTAGTCGAGTTTCATTATCATTACACAAAATTAAAAGTAGGTGTTACTAACTTTTATTTTTTAATTAAAGGCGTCACCCTTCAAAGTACGAGAACAAATAATAAGTATAATATATAGGTATATATAAAAATTAAAACCGAGTATGAGAAGAAGAGTAGGCTTTGAACTTTTTAATCATACTTGTATTATATCTACACGTTATTAGTTTTTTCCCTCTCTTGGTGATTCGCCAAATATTTCAGACATCGTTTGTTGACATATGTTTCAACTACATAATCTAAAGGGAAAAATATCTTGATTGACAGTTTCAACACTGTATTATGTAAACAAAATGACGTACAAATAACAACAAAAATAATAACATAATATTTCACTCGAATTATGGTATATGTAATATGTATTTATTATATTACCAATATACGTACTCACATACGCGTCATATATTCTTCCACGTCGACCGTTATGAAAATTCAAAGGAATTACCTACACTGCAACGAGACGAGCTGCGTCGAGTCGCACAATGTGTCGTATTTTGTTTCGTTTACCATAGTGCGAGAATAATAATAATATTATAATTTATTACTGTCCTACAGGACATCTGTTTATGTTCCATGACCGCGTTCTCCGATAAAATAATTAATATTTAAACGCACAATAGATAATGAAAAAGACGTCCCAGCTGCAGTGAGAATTGAAACAATTGAAAATAATTAATATGCAAACATTGCCGTATAAATTATAATTTTGTTTAAAAATTGCCAAAACTATGTATGTAATTTATTACGGTCATAATACTCGTATAATATACCGTTCCCGGCGTTTCAATCATCGGCGCTCGATAATACCTAAGTAAATTTCTTTTTGAACCAACGGCATTATAAAAATACGTATAAACTATAAATTATAAACTAATTTAATAGAAACAAATTATTCTTTGAAACTCGTTGAACATGGGGAGTGAATAATAACCAAAACCACTTATCAGATTACGAATTTTTCGATGTTCCTATTTATTATTTTAATTTTAAAAAAATCAATATAAATATAGGTAGGTAGGTATAGGTACATATAATAAGTATATAATATAAATTATAAGTAAATTTAATTAGAATAACTAGATAAATGCACTTAAAGCTTCTTTTAGGTTTCTATACCTTTTAATATTAAGATATTTTCATAAATTTTTGAGTATAAGTCTTGGTTCTGATTGCTCGAAGACTATTCCGAAACATTGCATGTCGCACATCGGTACAATGTATGCGTTTTATTATGTCCATTTTTTCCTTGGGGTGGGGGGGGTATCATATAAATACTTTGGCTACAAATAACTCCACAGAACTCAACGGAATAGAATAATATATAGACATTTAATTATCCAAAAATCAGTATCATTGCATCATTTCTATTTAAAATAATAATAATAATAATAATAATACATTATCCTGTCCGAAGACCTGAAGGGATGATGAATCAACTTTTAAAGCCACCTACATCTGGATGATTTTTTGTTACGAACCTTTAAAATTAAGGAGTTATTTAGTATTTAAGCCTCACCATATTGACTATATTATATCTATATTGTAATACCGGTTTATATGATGTGTCGAATCGCTGTCGTTCTAAAGGCTTATGTTTGGATTAAAAGTGTAGGAAAATATTGATTAAATGGAACTCGTGATTTTCAATCGCGTGCTATTATCTCGCACCCCCCTTTATACCACCAATAACCTCGTGTCCTTCGCCATATTGCGTAGTCCACCGCGATGTAACGAAAAAAAAAAAAAAAAAAAATTACATACTAGGTTATATAACCGTATTATATGAACGAAACCGCCGAATAGCCATTAGCTTCGCTCGCACCGTAAACGTAACGATCGTAATAATTCATATATAGTTATTGTTTGAGCATAAGCTTTTGCGGAAAATGCCTTTTCCCCTTTCTGCGTGCCTACCTATAGTATACAACACTCTTTTTCTTACTATTTCTCTCTTTTTCCATCGCATATACTTTCCCGCTCGCCCTCTTCTCTACCTGACGTGTTCAGCTCTAATACGAAATATATATACAGTTCACCCACACGAGTCTATCTCCTCCCAAAAATAATATTGTACAAGGGTTATTATTATACGAACAGGGACCCGAGTACACATTATAGTCGGTCGACTGTGTCGGGTCCCTCGCGATATTGCGCCCTGTGGCCCGGAAATCGACTTATTGCGATGTTATTAGATAATATATTATGGGTAAGTTATCTATAAATGCAGGTTAGATGATAAACGACTATTAATAATTATATATATTATAACAGAGCGTGTCGGGGACACGTTGGCGAAAATTAGCGAGTGTGCTGTGGGAGCCACTGAAAAATCATCACCCTCGTAACGTGATTCCCGTCAAAATTTAATTTGAATTGATAGATGTGTAGTGTGTTTTGGACTATATAGTATATTTAACTCTTGATGATAAGAAACGCATTCAACGTAGCTTCAACGCATCTCATCATTCGAGTGCACGTATGTGCTTCGAACCGTATAATCAATACGTCGAACACACCGATAGCTGATAGTAGATATATATCAAAATTGTAATCATAATACAAATTGGGATTCGACTTTTTAAGTATATGTTCGTATATTTGTTGTGAATTACATACCGCCCCGTTCAGAGACCAAATCAATCGTTAACATTGAAAACGCAGTTTAAATGGCATTTTTAGACATGTTACCCATCCATAAAATATAATATGTATATGATAAAAAAAAAAAAGGGTCGATGAAAATTAGCTCGATTTACATTCAAACGTTATACACGACGTAAATCATATTATATTATATATATATATATATCACGCCGAGGCCACATTCGTATTTATTCACCATAATGGTGTATAAAATGAGAGAGAAAATCCTTAAGGTTTCCTCCCTTTAGTTTTCTTTACATTTATTTTTAAGCGATTTGGTCATAAACTTCTGTCGTTTGTATTCCCGTCCACGCCTATTAATACACCGAAAAATCCATTGAAAACCCGCGTATTATTTATCGGTTCACTCGCCGTCCCGTGACCGTCAACTATTTCGACCACGTGTCCTCGACCATTTAACACTGGTAGGGCCGCAAAACTGCGCTATGGTCATAACCGACACCACGAATACATTATCACGTCTGAGCATCGTTGAATTATTGACTTGACAAAATATATTATTAATACTATTTACATTATTTGCGAGAATATTATGAATTTTTGATATTTTCACCGGTCACCACCACGCATATCGTTGAGATGGGTCGAAATGTTGGAATTTCGAAAAACTGAAACGAATCAATGAAACTTAAATCAATCGATTTTTCCAAATCCAGTGTCACTCTGTATATGTTCAAAGTAAATATATATTTTTTCAAAAGCCGGGCCAGTTGTTTAAATTTTTTGATAAATACATTATGTTTAGTAAGAGTCCCCTAATATAAGTTTATATCTTCCTGGGCTATACATAATATATGCACGTAGTATTGTTAACATTTTGTTATTAAAGTTTCGCGGGATTTTTTTATCGAGTAAAATTAAAATATGGTTCTTCCCTCCAAGAACTATTATTATTATTATTATTTTATTATTATTATGATACTCTGCAGTATATCTGTTTAATTCAAAATTATTGTGTAAAAATTCGCGCTCCAAGTCAATATAAGTTTGAGTAAACCCGATCTCGATGTTTATTCGACATCTATTATATTATGACCACAGTAATATCTCCTAAATCAAAATTGCGTTACGCCAGAACAGCACAATACACGGGAAATAAACCACAAACGATTGAACGCTAATAATTTAGTTTATATAGTTTTGACAAAATATCAATGTTTGTTTGTTTGTTTCTTAACGATGATGATGAATGTCATTATAGATATTTCTACCCTCCCTCGATAGTTTAAAACGATGCAAAATATAACATTTAATATATAATTAATATATCAAACGACAATTTCTTACTTTATAAGTTCTGCAGATTATACCAGAAAATAATAATAAATGGAAAAATAATAGAGGAACGTGTTAAATATAGCATTTATAATGACAATTATACTAACGATTTTCTGTAATAAAAACATCCCACGAAAAATAAACGAAATTACCTTTGTAAGTGATTTTTGAGTTCAAATACTTATGTTCTAAATTTATAGAAAACAATATTCTGGAGACGATCACATAGGTGTTTTGCAAAAAACTGGCAAAAAAGTTACAGCAATTTAAAAACTAAAAAAAAAGAATAATTGTGCATTCAATATTGTACTACAAATGTGTAAAAAATTGTGATACAAATTTTATCGATTACTTTTCAAAAGTATTAGAAACATTTTTTAATTGTTAAAATTTCCTTTTTCTTAAAATGTCTTAAACATTACCTAATACATAACCCCTTGAAATGGAGGGTGTGGGGCATCCTCTTAAACAAAAATAAATATTTTTATCTCTAGCTGTAATATTAGTCTAAACGTCAAAAAATATCTACAACTTATTAAAAACATATGTTTGGAGTATCAGTAAAACTCGGACAATAACAAAATGAGATAAATAAAATATAAAATCCTGTCAAAATATTATATATGATTAGGTTGTAGAAGATAACTGAAGATAAGTTGGACGACTGAATAATAAGATACATACAAAAACATCAAGAAAAAACGAAACGAATGGAAAGACAAGAAGGAATAATACGATGGATTATTGTATAGGGAAGTACCTATATAAGTATTGAGGTAAAAAAATACAGAGGATTTATCAAATCGCCAATGATCATAAGGATGTCATTCATACCTGGAAATGTAACTGCAATATAGTATATTGACAATTAGAATAGTAGATCTATTCATACAATCATTATGAGAAAAATGCATACAAGAGCTTGAAACCAGTTTCATTAGCGAAATAAATATCGAAATCTTAAAATATCAAAGTGTTTATTTAAAACCAGAAACGAAACCGAAATAAATTAACACCCGGCAATCAAAAAATAATTGAAATCGAAACCGAAATTTACCGAATAAGCTGAAAACGAAATTAGACAAATTAAAGCGATTAATATCGAAAAAAAGTTTCATGCTTTGCTTTTGCACTTTTCGTAACATCGACACTCGTGCGAAAAAATATTCTTTAGACGATTTTTTCGCTTAGGGAGTGTTCGTTAAAAACGTAATATCCACGTGTAAATAAAAATGTGTAGTATCCTTACTATAGTAATTACAATATAATATAACAGCACCGTGGTGACCTTATAATAATTACTATCGGGTTGATTGGGAGACGGGCAAAAAATATCATTTTCAATGAGTACGTTGCGCTGTGTATTTCGAATTTATTTAATATAAGCGCTTGTATAATATACACTCGTATATAAATACATATTGCTTTTCGTTCGTCGAGTGAATTTCTCAAAACGAATTCGGCAATTAGAAAATAACGTTTCGCCGCTACGAAAATCACTATGTATATGTATACGCGTTTGTGGACTGTATATGCGTACGAAAACGTGACAAATTATTCGATACGACTTTATTTAGAAGAAAAACACCTTGTTGTAAAAAAAAAAAAAAAAAAAACGCGAAAATATATATATATATATACATAATAGTTAACGACGTTATCGCGTAGGTATACGTAAAAAAAAAAAAGACGAGAAAAAGAAAACGAAAAAAAAATAATAATATTTCGTTTTTTTTTTCTCTCGATATTTGTTTTATTTACGACAATCATCGTCGGTGGCCGGGTGAAGGTACACTATACGACTGACAAGGTTTACTTATTTATTATTCGCGCGTTTCGCTTGGGAAAACGAAGTTATACACACACACACCCACACACACACACACACACATATACACATATATAATATATATTACACGAGACCGGGGAATAAACCGTCGGGGAGGTGTATACAGGGGGATCGTGGTGGCGGTTTTGACGTGTACCGATGAAAAATGATCATCACGAAGCCCCCGAAAACCGTTTCATTTGTCATATGACCGCCGACAGCCAATAAAATCAATACGCACTGCACGCGAGAATAACGATGGAAAACCTTGAGGTTCCCGTGTCCCACACGTACAAGAGCCGCCACGGCGAAAGGACTTGACACAAGTATATTGTATATACGATGTCCGCGAAGAAAGTAACGTACTTATACGGGATGGGGGCCAAACTATTCGGGACAGAATTTTTTCGAGTGCAATGAGTTCCGTAATGGATGCAGATTCTCTTCAAATGTCCGGTGTCGGGATAGCCTTTATTTTTGAACTTTTTTTTTTTTAAATCTTAACCCCCAAACCCCACCCCCACCCATCCACCCGCTCACCAAATTTTGTTCAGTACAATAAGAAAGTATAGTTCGGGTTAAATACGGTCATGGGGTGACTCGAATGGTGGAAAAATGTCCAAAGAGGATACAAAAGTAGTGTAAAATCAAGAATAAGAACACACGATGCGAGGGGGGATTATAATATATGAAAATTAATTCAAATCCAAATCCAAAGTCCAAAGAAAAAAAAAAAAAGATTCAATTCGGCCCTGCCTTGCCCTTCATATAAAAAAATCTCAAATTTAATTATATAGGCTGCATGAGGATAACTATATAAGATTTTGAAACTTTTCTATTTTATAATTTCAAAATAATGTCCCCAATGCAATATTAGCATTATTATAAGTTTATTATCGTATTAAATATAATAAATTGATATAATAAGAATGTTTGAGCCAAAATACGTCTCATCGTTATTGTAAGGCCGTTTAGATAAACATGAAAACGAGAATATACCTAGCTGATAATAACGTGGTAATAAGTAATAACATAAGTAATCACAGTACTTATATATTATAACTAAGCAAAATATTCTTGAAACTTTGCCCCACATTAAAATAAAGTTAAAATAATTTTTTAGGAAACTTTATGTTTAATTAAAATATACATTAAATATAATATTTAAACATTATAATTGTGCTTCGTACAATTGTTTTAAAACGATATAATATTGGAAATATAGTTTCCCAAATCAAATAAATGCCCTTCAATCATATACAATAAACAGTAGATTCAAAATACATATACTCAAACGTAAAATTAATTAACGAAAACTATTTATAATTAATCTAAGTAACTGTTCCGGCAATGTCTACATTCGTTTTGTTCAAAACTTAAACCCGAAAATGAGTACACAAATCAAAACGAAAATCTAAATTTTCACAGTATTTTGTCAGTAGCATGGTAACACCGTAACAGCGGTGACAATAATAGACATATTGTAGTGTACATTGCAGTGGCGATGATTTCCGCATAATACACGTATATATGAAAATATAGAGGATACGATAGAGATAATTAGATTTCCAAGGTGAGAAAAACAGTTACGAAGAGAATAAAAAAACGATGGGGAGGAGGGCGATCCTGGTCCGCAGGGACCTCGCATACTGGAGTGTGATATCCGATTCCCGTCTATTATATTAAACACATGAATACGGCATATTCTTGTATATTTATATTTTTATTTTAAGCCAACGCGGTGGTATATGGTTCTTTGTAGTCCCAGTGGGATTTTCGAAAATTAGTGTTTTCAGTGTGTGTGCGATAAAGAGAGGGAGAACGTTCACAGCCAGGCAATCCAATCCATATCTCTGTGCGATCTTGGCCACGAACCATATACAATAATCGTATACGTTCGTGGTTTTAGCCCAGCGATTCGTATTCAATTTCTAAACGTATACAATATCCGTACATATTTATTTCATTATACAAATGCGATAGTGTTTATCTGGCCGCGTCTCCAAGATAAGCTTAAAATTGCTATGTGCAAATCAACCCAGAAATTGGCACACACGTATTCTCGCGAGTAAAAAGTGTAATTTGTCCGTTAAACACAATATAGACCATTAGGCTCGAATCGAAAAAAATTATTTTTTTTTAACGTTTATGTCAATTTAAACGTTATAGACTTTTTAGTGTTTAACGTTATTACAATTTAAACATTAATGAATATTTGATGTTTTACGTAATGATAATTTAAATGTTATCAAAGTATTTCCGTTTATCGTTATGTTTTGTTTTTCTAGATTTTTCGTTTATCGATATCTTTTGTTTTATGTTTTTCTATATTTTTTGTTTATCGTTTCTATTACGTTTTTCACACGTTTAACAAAAATTCATTTTTTTCAACTTTTTTATTATTATTTACCGCACTTAGTGACCTGACAGGGGCCAGGATTACTCGCTCATTTCACTCAGTCGGACAGCTTAAATTAAATATATTTTCCAATATGCTTTTTACGATTTTACGATTTACATTTTTCTTAAAATTATCTAAATAGAACCCCTCAAAAATGGCCGCGCTAACATTCTCTTAAGCTAAACTACGATAGAAGTGAGCTGCTTTATAGTAGGTAGTTAAAACCAAAGGGTAGTAGGCAATGGAAAGAGCTGATAGAGAATGTATAGGTATAGGTATAATTTTAGAGGATTACTTACATAATTTACTATTTATAACGTTATGACAATTTAAACATTATAGATTTTTTAGTGTTTAACGTTATAAGAATTTAAACGTTTAACGAATATTTGATGTTTTACGTTATGATAATTTAAATGTATCAAAGTCTTTCCGTTTATCGTTATGTTTTGTTTTACGTTTTTCTAAATTTTTCGTATATCGTTATGCTTTGTTTTATGTTTTTCTAATTTTTTCATTTATCGTTTCTGTTACGTTTTTCGTTATCTATTTCAATCGTTTTTTTGAATCGTTTAACGTTATACTCATAACGTTATGAAAACGCATTCGAGCCCGGATATAGAATACACGAATTTGTTCTGAAATTCTACTTGCATTACATATTACATTTGAATCCAGTGGTTAGTAGATGTGCCCCATGCACGTTCACAGAGTAAGTTGACGAGCAAAAAAATAAAGAGGTCTTTAAATTACGAGTCTTCGGCAATAGAGTGCCTCAAAAAAAGATAATAAGCGAAAAAAAGGCTATAATGCGACACATTAGAAATTCCTTAAAATACGCTGTACTAATTCTAGAGCACATTATTATAAACATAAAATAACCGACCATATCTATTGCTTCTATATTCATCCATTCCAAGCAATGCGTTTTAAAATATCTTTACAAATGTATGATTGCGGAGAATAGGTTGAAATATAAATATCGTTTGATATTTCGTTATTTCGAAATAATTTATAAATTATATAGCCTTTATTAACAATAAATTACTGTGTAAATTGATTTATAAATAACCATTATTTTTTCATCTCTTTTTGAATGTATATATACTATATAATATATGTATGTATATATAGCCTATAGGATGAACCCGAAATCGTCAGCTAAATCTGTTTAAAATATAGTTACAACCAGTTGTTCCGATCATTGACCTTCTTCTGATCGATGTGGGAGATAAAATAAATAAATTATCCATAATATGCGATATATTATTTTTTGAACACGTCATGGAAACACCACACATTAGCACAGTTTTCCTCGAAGAAAATAACTGCCTAATATCGCACAAATTTCTGTGCATCCCCGTTATATCTTAATTCTTAACGGGTGCAATACCCTGCACAATACGAGTCAAAATTTAACAAAAGAATTTCTAGCGCGAAAATATAAACAAATCCTGTATACATATCCTGTATCCTGATTCCTGCGAGTCATATTTTTTTGGTGGGGAAAAAATGGTTTTAAAAAATTCCTACCTAATATAGGAGGGAAAATAAAACGAAAGAGGCGGTGATATAAATGCGACTATATCTCCGGTCACCCCACAGGGACACACTGCATAAAATATATATATATATATATTATGTGGCGACCGGTAATATGATTTAGCTCACGATGACGGACGGAAACGCGACGAAAGCTCGTGCCCTTTGAAACGGTTAAAGAAGGATGATGCGCAGTGAAAAGGGACAAAACGCCTGGAGGAGCCTTTGCAGGGCCAGTCCTTTTATGTATATAAGACATCGTCCACTCTGACGGGGAAAACGGTCCGCACATTATCCTCGAGGGGCTTTGGCACGATTGGCAACCGACTTTACGACCGTGGAACTACGCAGGATTAAAAACAAAAAAGTACAACGTACATACTATTATTCTTGTGTATACACGCGTATAATCAGTGGCGTAACTTGGAGGACGTTTTTTTTTTTTTTTTCTAGAGAAACCCACAGTAGACACGAACATTAGTAGAATATTTTAAACTCATTTTGTCTAAAAAAAAAAAAATAACACACACAGCCCATGCACAACAATTTAGATTTTAAATTGTAATTAACCTTGGACGAAATATTCAAAAACCACTAGAACCCTCGCTGCTCAACTCAAAATTTAAAATAAATATATATATATATATGTAATTTTTATAAAATTATATAATAGTAACACATTATAGTACTTCTATAACAGTTGTGGAGCGGAAGATATCAAAACATCAGCTTAACCCACCTCATAAAATATCCGGGGGAAACAATTACCTCCTACCACCAACTGCACATGACGCCTATGTAAATACAGAGTAATTCTTTTATATTGCTCAACTAATTTTCCCTGTTAATTTATTTATTTTTTTTTTTAATTTTTGTTTCTTTTTTTTGTAAACTTGGGATATTTTTGTCACTATATTTTTATAAAAAAAAATTTTAATATTTACCTATTTTTATTCTTGCTTTTTTATTTCTTGACAATCTACATTTTTACTTTATATACCTACGAACGTAGAACCGACGTAGAATATTTTTGTTGATGTTACAATTTCGAATATTCAACCAACAGTTAATTATTTATTGTCATTTAATGTTTAGAAAAGCGGACCATGGGATACTATAAAAAGTACCACCACACACTTCCTATCTAATCTTGGTTCAACATTCAATGTTAATACATCAAAATGTTCCAAAAAATATTCCGCGTCGGAATATAAAATAAAAAATATTGCTTTTAATATTTAAGAAGAGTATAAAATATCTAAAAAAATAATAAGAATGAAAATAGAAAACGATTCTAACTTTTTACAGAAAAAAATGTAGTGAAGTATCTTGAGTTTACACAAAACCAATATTTTAAAAAGATAAATATTTGCAGAAAAAATTAAGTAAACGCCATAAAATAATCACCCTGTATAGTGCAGTATATTATATTGTACTGTGTAGAGTTGCGTGGTAGAAATATTTGGGATATTTTCTAAACACAATTATCGTCGCACTCTGCAATTTTTATATTTCATAATATCAGTACGCTCGTATATTATTATTTACTGGAAAATATATATTTGCGTATTTTATTTTCGTTTTATTTTATTTTTGTTTACTTTCAATTTGGCTACCCCACTGTAGCGCAATATTCTTTATACTTTGGCAAAACATCACCCCCGACTGTAGTATACACACACACACACACATATATATATATATATAATGTCTACCATCCCTTTCTCTATGTATATATATATATATATATATACATTATGTACAATAATATTGTTTGGTGTCGAGGAAAATGGGGAAGGGGGTATTTCATTTTGTGGGTTTTACATATTATATAAGAACCAAATGCTTTCTAACAACATTCGAATACGTTTCCCTCCCCTTGGAACCCCCTGGAGGTGTATTATTATCGGCTTGCAAACAGACTGTTCGGATAAAATATATAACTCCCGGCCCAACCCCGATTCCGTAAGGCGATGAACAATTTGTCTTCAAAACTGTGCCGTTTTCTACTACTCGTTTTCTTTTGATAATCCAAAAATAAAAATGCACGATATTGTCAAACGGGGCATAAGTATCTATGTAGAGAAAGTAGGGAAAAAAATAAACCTAACCGAAATAGTACGGATATAGTAAATAGTACCTATTTAAATCTACAATTATAATTTTGGTGTTTTAACTTTTACTAGATTGTCTTAACTATATTTTTCAAGTTTGTAAAAATGCAAATATTTTTCTTGCTTATATATCAATGTTAGTTTAAACCGTAGACAATACCTACATTCTCGTGCGATAATATCGTCTATAGTTTAAGACCGCTTAAACCAATAATTTATGTATGCAATAGCTAGGACCGTAGATTTTAATCAAAAAAATATTATCACGTACTCATCTCGCGGAGAAAATATGAATATAATTGTGCAGCCATCATATTTTTTTATTTTTTTCCATCATTTTTATTTTTTTTTTTTCATTCTATTGTAAAGCGAAAAAAAGTATTGACATTTACACAAACTTGTATTTTTTTTTTTTTATTTTTTCAAATAAATGACGAACCTCGGTAAATATTTTTTTAAAAGTTCATTTACGAAATTTCCATCTTTAAATTTTTATTAAATGATAATGAAATTTTTTATTTTTGTTATTTCGAGTCCGTAAGAGTTCAAATATTTTAATTATAACACAAAATAAATAGGTATATATATATATATATATTTGAACTTTATAATATTGAAAAGAACAAACGTTATTAAATTTGTCAAATAGTCCTGCAGAATACCTACTATATATTATAATATAGCGCATCTCACAATCGATTAACCGCGGATGAATAATTAAACGCGGGCCCGCGAAATGACTTGAAAAACGATTTACATAAAAATCCACAAATTAAATATTGTCTCTCGGTGCGGCCGCATGTATAATTATCGCTTGAAACGCCGCCGTCGCCTGCTCCGAAAAATTATTCGTTTGTTCGCTAATATAATATTATTATTTGATGATGGATATTATACTTTAAATATTAAATATACGTATAATGTTCTATATACACATTAAACCATGACAATATAACGTTTTAAAACCATTTTGAGTTTACGAAATCTGCAGATATTTTACTTCAACACTAGCTGGTGTTTGTGCGGCAGCGATGATTTATGTATATTCGACCACGTTATTTATTTGTTTTGAGTTTCACATAAATATAACTTTATAATGCTTTCTTTTTTTTTCTTTTTTTCTTTTTTTCATATATAGACAAATGATTCGAAATAAATGTTAAAGTGGAATTTCTTTGAAGGAAAATAATGATAAATTACAATAAATATATTATGAAAATTTTGTAATTGCATATAATATAGTATAATATAAGTACCTTATATTATATTTTACTGTAGGTTGTAAAACGTCAACATTTTTCTCGGCGGAACAACGTGACAATATTAATTCTATTTGATCATAAAAATTCAAACTTATTTTTATATTTTAACGAAATGTCTGGAGTGCAAACCTCTCGTAAATTGTAATTCGTAAGCTTGTACAGTTGGATCAAAAACATCCAAAAATTACATCCATAAGATATAGATAACAGCGCTCAATTTCACCCAGATATAAATATAAAGATAACTGAGCTGAATTCTATCTAGATAAAGATAATGAAGATAAAGATCTATAATCTAGATAAAGATAAATTGATTTTTATCTAGACGAATTTCAATTGAACTTTGAAAAATGTCACTTGATTAAGTGGTATACAGGTTACGAAAATGTAATATGTCAATTATTAAACAATCGTCAATAAGGCATAGTTAAAAAAATACAGTTTAGAATCAAGGTTGGAAAAAAACCCGGGTTTTTTTGGAAAAAACCCAACTGGGTTGGGTTAAATTGGGTTTTTTCCATAAAACCCGAAAAGGCCCAATATTATCCCGGGTTTTTTAAGAAAATAATTTGGGTGGGTTTTAATGGGTTTTATTTAAAAAAAAACTCATTTAAACCCACTAAAAATGGGTTTTAACGGGCTGTTTTTTTTTAAAAAAACGCACTTCAACCCAATAAAAATGTTTATTTTTATTCCCCATATTACATACACTGTATTTTATAACCATGTTATCAACTCGTGTTATCTACTAGCAATATTATTTTCAAATTTTTATTGTTAGAATTTA